>JAJOOO010022166.1:0-26713 GCA_029582685.1 Solanum piurae
ATATATAAGGTTTCTTGTTCAAAAATTACTTATTAGTCAATGATACTATAAGAGTATATGTGTATATTGTTGTGGTATCATTAAGATTTCTTGTTCAGAAATTATTCATTAGTCAATGATACTATAAGAGTATATACTTATTAGTCAATGATACTATAAGAGTATATATATACTCTTATAGTATCATTGACTAATGAATAGTTTCTTAACAACAAACCTTAATGATACCAATACAATATATATATATACTGATTTAATTAGTATCAATTCAACGAAATTATCAACTTTAATGATACCAATACAGTATATATATATACTGATTTAGTATCAATTCAACGAAATATCTGCCTTAATGATACCAATATAGTATATATGATACTGATTTAGTATCAGTTAAGCGAAATTAGTAAATGGGGTATATAGTGTAATTATTTAGTGGGGTATAAATGTAAAGGGATATATATTTGTAATTATTTTGCTTTTATGGTGTGTTTGCTTATTTTCCCCTTTAACTAAACTACTTTTGAAGTCCATTTCCAGCGAATTTTATGGGCTTTTGGCCCATTTGTTTGCTTGTTGGGTCATATCAGCTTCCTTTAACTTGTATATCAACTTCCTTTTCTTATATTAGTCCTTCTTGGACTTGGTATATCAGCATCTTGACTTGTATATCCGTCCTTTTTGGACTTAGTTGCGGCTGAATACAAGATAGTTGGGCTTAGCCCAACGAAAACGCAAAAGGGAGATTCCATTGGACTCAAATGAAGGATATCATGCAAACTCCAAAGAACCAAAAAAAATTAAAATTAAAATTATTATCAAACTCAAAAACTACCATTAAATATACAATTAAAGGACTAAGTTACATGTTTCTATTCAAATATTAGCACACATAAACAAATTTTGATTTATAAACTAAACTAACTTGAAGAGGAGAAATGAAAACTCTCAAGAACAAGAATACACAATAAGCACTTGTACACATATATCACTTGTACAAAATAAGAACAAGATTCCCAAAAAAATATTATGAAAAAAAGGTTCACTTCTACTAAACAAAACAAGGTGTTCCTCTTCTCACCTTCTCTTATTATTTCTACTAAATACATAAAAAGACGATTGAACATTCCATACATAAATTGTGGATAAAATCAATGTTGAAAAGTAGACAAAAGTTTGGGAGAAGACGAAAGTGCAACAATATTACAAACATGAGGGACTATTACTACTCCATGTAAAAACTCAAGGATGATTTTGTCTTAAGCCAAAGATAAGTGGCTATTTTGGGTTTTCTCTACAGAGTCACTAAAGTCTTTAGCGACATTTATTTAGAGCGTTAATTATAAATGCTCCTATTTATTATTGCCACTAAATTTAATATAGTAACAATTATATTATTACCGAAAAGCTATTTATTTATTGTAGTGTGTGGTCAGTTCTTAATGCACTAATATTTTATAAGACAAGGAAATAGCAACAAACTACAAAAAAAAAAATGTTACTCTAAATTTTATGATAATTATTGTACTACAGGGTTAGTAATAGTTACACAATGATTTACTATTTGCAACTCAGATTTTTTCTTTAAAAGATGAAAAATATTTATGATTGCTCTTTCAAATAAATAAACTTGAATAATATCAAGTTTATCTCTTCATGCGAAAACTCATGATTCGTTAGACGTTTAATTCCCTATTTAGCTTTTTCTTTGTTGCGTGAACAACCCATCTGTGCTTTACATGTGCTCTACAGGAGATATTGACTACAATCAATCTTGTGATATATTTTGGAGGTAAGGTTCGGTCCCTCTCGTGTTCCATCGTTCTTTGAAAATCAGTAACAAGATAAAGATACAAACGGTTCAACATAAATGAAGTTGCCAAAAAAATCAAAACATGACTATAAAGTCAAGTCTAGGTTAAATTGATCATACGTGTGTTGCAAATATATATATTGCTATTATACTAAACATATGGAACCTTTTCCAAATTAAATACTAATCAAGTTGCCTAGTGCACTAACCAAAACCTGTCACATCTAATACATTAAAGACAATTAGACTAATAAGAAAACGAGTTTGAGAATGATTACATTAGTTGATCAATCATTAATATAAAAGCTAGTTGGTTAAAGTGCAAAAAATAATCCTCAGTTACGGTAAGTTAACGTCGTATCAAGCAAAAAATCAAATACTTTAAGGGAGCCTTATATATTTTTAATTTAGTCTAGG
Organism: Solanum piurae; assembly: GCA_029582685.1. Lineage (NCBI taxonomy): Eukaryota > Viridiplantae > Streptophyta > Magnoliopsida > Solanales > Solanaceae > Solanum > Solanum piurae. The sequence goes on from JAJOOO010022166.1 coordinate 2,231, forward strand.
TGTCGAGTGGATGTTGTTTAATTATAAGTAGGAAGTTCATTAATAATGAAACAATGGAAAAGGAGGGCGTAACATTTGCCTTTAAGCACGATTGCACATGTTTAGTATTCCTAGATGCTTCGTTTAATGCAATCCTAATTGTATGAAATAGGAAAATAAAAGGAAAACTTACATAAATCACTTTAGTTTAGGAACTAATTGGTTAGATACACTCTAGTTTGCAATATTACGTATTTTACCAGTTTTGGTGCGTCCACATACATTCAGATATATCAGGATACATGGGGTCAAAATTATGTGTAATTTGTTCTAGATATATTGTATACAAGTGGATTCACATGTATCTGAGATACATAACAAATCTTGCTCGCCTCTCTCGCATCTCGCTTTCCACTCTCCTAGCAAATCACACTAGATACATACAAAACATGTATCTAGTGTGATTCGCATGAATCTTGTTCACCTCCCACCCTATCTCGCTCGCCTCTCTTTCTCTCTCTATTTTAGTGTATTTGGTAGCAAAAATACATGTATCTATGTGTATCGTCCTCAATATATGGTAGAAAAGTCGTAATTAGTGGTAAAATGTGTAACATTTTTAAAGTATAAGTAATAATAGTATATATATGATAGTGAAGTATGATTAGATATATAGTTTTCCAAACTAAAATCATGTTTTGTTTCCCTTTTCTTTTGGAGTTGGAATTGGAAAACATCGGGTGTTATTGGACTCGATTATATCAAAAGGATCGACAAAAGAAGCGACAAAATCAGGATTTTCATTTAGAATATGTTCGATACAAAGGAAAATCTTTTCTTTAAACTTCTTATGGACTTTACGATAAAACAAATAGACTCCTCTTTGACTAACCTTCCAGGGAGGCTACAGGCTTTGTTTAATATTGAAGTAGGTTATCAGCCAACATTAATCTTTGTTTTACATTTTTTATATTCTGAAAATAATTTTTTAAAAACAATATTGACTGCATGCGCTTCTAGTTGTGATTTGTTTACTAAAGCTAAAACTAATCTGAATTGGCTTTATAGTCACAAAAATCACAATAATGGGTTGTTAGAACATAAATTAGGGCATATTGCAAAACACCTCGTGCATATGTCCTTTGAAAAAAATATATGTGCATATGTCCTGCTTGACATCTTTATGAGACAAAGTTTCGTTTCTTCAAATGTATCGAGGCGAATTCAGTATTTTAAATTTATGAGATGGAGATTTTACAAGTAATTCTTTTTACTTATGGATTTTGAATAACTTATTTATATAAATTAATTAAGTGATTTTTTTTAAATACATATAAGATTTAAGCCATTACTATTAAAATTTGTTGAACCTGTGGTGAAAAAATCCATATTGGACTTTTAGGGCATGGTGATCTCTTTATATATGACCTTGAGTAATTCTCTACTCGAGTACTCATGAGCTAATTTTTGGATTGAATTAAGTCCAATGTCTATTATATTTTAATAACTCATAACTTCTATTATAGTTCTGCCAATACAGTATATATAGCTTACAAAATTAATCTAATCGAATTAAATATTCCAAAAGGAATCTACATTTTCAATTACTAAATTTCTATGTATGTACGAGAAAAAACTAGTTGGATAATTGTATAAAAGAGTGAATGTCAGATTATTCATAACACGTTTATAATCTTATATATAACTAATAATTTCTTCTCTAGTTAAAGGATGCATTATTGTAAGAGAAAATTATAAATACTAATTACAGCTCTAAGTGTGCGACGACTAAATCCCACCTACCATTTGACATAGGAAATGAAATAGGTAGAATCAAACTACACTAAAAATGATATTCAGCGGTAATTAATTAATGACAATGCTTAATTATTGTTAAATATATTTTTAGAAGCAATTACCTCTCTTTGTAAATGTTTCTAAAGCCTACAACGATATTGAAATCAATGACAATTAACTAATGTCGGTAGAGACTTTTAATACTTTTTGTTAATATGCATATTAATTACAGCTAAAAACTTTTTTTTTGTTTTAGTGATGCCAAAAGTTATGAGTGATAGCAAAAATGTTACTTTATTTCTTAATTAAGTTCATCAAATAAGCGTCATGTTCGATTATAATAACTTCCAACCACACAGACCTTAACCCCTCGTAGACAGAATATTGTGCATTACTATTACCTAAGAGAAACTAAAAGGAGTATCCTTTTTATAAGTAGTCAAAAAGACCCATAAACATGTATGTATCAGAAACTGTTTTGCTATTTGTAAACAAAACGTAGTACTAAATATTATTGTGTGTTTGTTTGATATATATCTTTTTTGAAGAACATGTCAGATAGATGTGAGGACCAATGATCCATTTACACTTTACTCATCTTCATTTGCTCCCCAGAAGTATGGCATCTGGGTCACATGCATCCTCAGTCTCTTTACATTAATTTTTCATGTGCCAACAACAACAACAACAACAAAAATAAAACAAAAAAATACCCCACTATACTAGTAGCTAGTGCAAATTGTCCTGCAAATGAGCAGACCAACAGCAAATATGTATGTTTCATTTAAGGCAATTGATGAAAATGAGTGGACAAATGCTCCTTCTTCCTTGGGTGCGTGGCTCGACCCTCAAGGCGGGGACCGGTTCCCAAAAAATAAAGACATTTTTATTCTTGTTTACATATTTTAGACACGTAGTATGTTTTTAGGACCATTCACCTCTGACATTTACCTTAACCTACTCACTCATCTTTAACATACATAATCTTATTCTTATCCTACCCTCCCACAAACTTTTAATCCCTACAAAGACTAGAAGCTCATTTCCATATATATATATATATATATATATTTGCCTTAATTAACCAAGTTTGCTTTAGTGGTCGGGAACAAGAGTACTTGTTTCATATTTAGTTGATCTCACAATCAAATTAATGGATTGAGCATATAAAAGAAATAAATTTTGGATTTAACTTAATCCCAAAAGCTAGTTCATAAAAAAAGGATTGTCCAAGACCATATAAAGAGACCACCTGCATCCTTTTATTTGTCTGGATGTGGCACTATTCAACACATGCACCATCTCATGCCTAGAGTTGGACATCTGAAACGTAGGCGATTCAATATAGAGATCGATCCAACATCGATAAACAATAGTTGGGATGGGCCCTAATCAGATAAGATATAAAGAAATAGATTTCAGGTTTTACTCAACTCATAAAGCTAACTCGTGATGGAGGGGAGGATTGTCTAAAGGTCATATAAGGAGACCACCCATCTCCTTTTCATCCTATGTGAGAATCTTCAACACAAAAGTTAGTGGTATTAGGGTGTGTGACTATCTCAACTAAAGTATTAAGTTACGTTGTTAAAGTAAGCACATTTTTACTTATCATTTAATTGTGTCTCCAACATGTCCCATTCATGACGAGCAAGTCAGATATTTTTTCATTAGCTAAGCACGTGAAAGTTCTATTTATTTAATTATGTACTTTTCAACAATTTAAACTCGTAGAATATGTCCAAAGACTCACGTCTTGATCTGGGGCCAGAACGATTCTTGCCTAGTGAATATCGTTAATCTAGCAAGTCTTGCACAATCTATGGTTCAAATTTGAAGAATCATAAAAAAAGAAACTGTAGGTAGTAGGATTGGAGGTTTGTAGAATTTTCTACAGTACCACCACGAATGTTCTATTACTGGTTCCACCATTTGATTAACATATCAAAATTTTTTTTTGTTGTGATCACATAATACATTATATTGTTTCTTTTCACATACTTAGTGTGGAATCATTACGAAATAAACTTATATATGTACTATATTTTTGAAGATTTTACGTTCATTAGGGAATAATTTAACAAAATATGGTATGGAAATGGTACATATTATATTGACAATGATTAACTAATTCATCATTAATAGACTAGAATTTTGGATCTAAAGTGGCATATGTTCAAAGAGTTTGTAGTGGTAAGACAGGTAGTAGGAGAGGATAAAAAATAAGTCTCATACCTAAAGTATTTCACATTTACATACGATTTAAATAAAAAAGAATGCACTTCAAAGGAGTGTAATGTATATTGAGAATATGATTAGGCAAATCAAAAGAGTGCTTTCTCTAAAAGGTTAATCTTTTAGATGAAATCGTCACACACTTCAACATAGACTCAAAACAAGCAATCAAAGTCCTTCATTCGAGCTAGAGGTCATGTTTTCGAGTCTCACGACTACCATTATCAATATAAGTTCACGATGTCACACATTTCAATAAGAAGTTTGATGTACAAAATATTTCGTGATCACTTAAAATTAGGAAAAAGGCAGCAATCTAAAGAAATGTCATGAAGACAACCTACTCTGACATGAGTACAATTGATTAATTCCACGAAAACTTTACTATTACTCCAAGTTTCCGTTCACTAGATCAATTAGTTAAAATGAAGAATGGAGAAGTAGGTAGTAGCTTGGAGGTAGAGCATGCCACCTTCACCCCCTATTTCACCAATAATTGAAGGCTTAGGAATGTGTCAATACTAGTGATTGGGGGAAAGTGAAGTATCAAGTGGACTCCATCTTTCCACGTCCGAAAGAACCTAGGTTGTCAATAAACTTTGGAGGCATGTTAGTGTCCCCATTCTACAATCCATGTGTTTCCTTCACATCAAAAACCCTCCCAAAAAGACTTCTTCCTTTTTAGTGGATTCCAACTCCTCATTCAACCATATTTAGATTCCCTACACCCCTTTGTGTGGTGGGTTTCCCTTTCACTAACCTAATCAAGAAAAAATAAAATAAAACAAGGTATTAAATCTACATGACTTGTTATACTCTTAATTATTTCCTAGAGAAAAAAAGTAACAAAAATAAACCATAGTATAGATGATCTTCATATCTTGATATCCAATAGGTATATTTCTTCTTGTGTCTGCATGCAATGGCTATGTTTCCATTTTTAAGCCCTCACTCACTAATATTCCTTCATCTTTTGCTTTGGCCTTTTTTTGCTCTTTGGAGTACTATAATTATCCATTTCAATTACCCTCCAATGTTTGCTAGACTAGTTAGAACATGTTTTTTGTTTCAACAACATGGTTACAACTTTTTTGGGTATGTAAAATATCTTTCTAATCCCACATGGCTACACATAATTTTCCACACTAAAGGACAATTATTTATTCATATAATAAAATATGTGTCATGTTGTGTGCTAGCTAGCTATAGAGTGTTGGGTCACTCCATCTTTATTCTTTATATTATACTATTAGAAAAGAAAGGGCCTTAGATTAATTAGTGCTGCATTAGAACTCTCTTTTTTATTTGTTGTCTTCACAAAAGGGGTTTTGGTGATCTACGGTATGCAAAAAAGGAGGTACTTAGAAATTTGAGACAAATACATTAATGATTTTTAGTGAATTAATAATTTTGGAATCTAATATACAATTTATTGTGAAAGAAATCGTAACAACTTAGTTAATTGATTATCTGAGTTCGATTTTCAGTCTGTAATCTCATCCCTCGTTTGAACTCTCATTTCGTCATACATTGCTACTAATGTCAACAAGTTTACCATTCCATTATTTAGTCAATGAAGTAACTAAACAAGGAGATTCTTCAAATCTTAATGACCATTGATTAAGCTAGATGTTTTTCTAAACTCGTTATATGTTGCAATCAAAAAATTTCAAGGTAGATATTATGTATATTGTCATTCTAAAAGAAGTAATATTTGAAGTTATCCAATCTTAAGGCTTTAATTCACCCATTTGTGTTAATCTAAACAAAGTATTTATTAAATCTTTGACTTATCCATTCACCTATTTCCTTCTTTAATTTCCATCAGACAATAATCACTACTACATTAGGTAACAGTATATACCAATTATATGAATTATGCAATATATATAAGTAGTAATTAGTTGCATATAATTGTTCAATTATGACGTACGCTACCAATTAATTTTTTTTATAACTGCACTAATATTTCGTCAAATCTTAATCAACTAAACCATTTGCAATTAATACTTTTAAATGAGAATAAATGTGAATTTTTATGTCGACAATTGTCATGTACGTGGTGTGTGCTCTAAGGTCTAGTCAATGTTCCCATGAATAAAACGATATATATAGTATATAAAGTTATTCTTTAGTTGATGAATATATATAGTATCTCAAATTTGGATTTTGTGAAGTCTAACTTCAATCACAAATCTAATAGAGCTGGAAAGGTTGATAGCTTGATGATATGATATCTCTATTTTAATCAATGATATAAAAAGATTTTAACTACCTCGGTTCAATGTGGTACAGTAAATATGGTTGCTTCTTCTTTAATCAGGGGTATCAGATTAATTCAAGCATTGGCTACGTATGAAAAGATCTTTGGTAGGGAACACTTCTGCATGAATAGGGTCCTACACAACACGAATTTAAAATAGTCAGACTTTAATACAGGCACCACACACAAAAATCCAAAAGATTTTAACTAAAAACAAAAAACCCTTTGATGGAAGACATTGCAAAGAAAACCTCATCATTTCAAAATTGAATATCTATGTTCACTGCCTATCCTTTTGACTCAGCATGGGTCACAAAGTATTAGAGAAAGAATAAAGATGGAGAGGTACATGGATAATTTTATTTTCCCAATTGTTCATTTATGGGTCCATCCATTCACCTGAGTTTCTTTATATGACCAATCATATATTAGGGCAATGATATTTTGTCCAACATTCATAACTAGTCACAACTTCAACATCTGTATAAATAAAAATGTCAATTTGATTGCTTTCCTATTGTACTAGAATGAGGACCATTAGAATATATAACGCTAGTACTATTTTCTCTTCCCTATATTTAGACTTTTAACTTCGTTTAAATTGTAAATGGAAAAAAAATACTACTTTTGACTTGTTACCAATTAAATAAAAGGCACCTTCTACACGGACATGTATGTTTATACTTGTTCGTTCTTCAATGATTGGCTATAAATATTTAGAGGTTTCGCCTCATGAAAATTAATCTTTTTCTTTCCCTTTTTGATTTGTGAATTGTTTAAAACGAAAAAAGTGTCAAGTGTTGAACATGATTCTCCATTCTCACCTGAGAAGAACAAATCCAAAGATGCATCAACTAATTCATAATGTTTGGGCCCAAGTTTATGGACATTCGTTTTGGAATTAATGTTATGGGCTACATTCATAATTTTCCTCCTCAGCCCATCTTATATTTTCTCTTATCCAGATTTTGTAAATATCTCTAGAGAATAAAAGTTTGTTATTATCATAACCAATAGGAAAAGGGACAACTGTGAATTAGTTAGGGTAGAACTTTCTTTTTGCTTCTTTTAGCTTGTATATATATATGGTTTTGTACAGCGATGAATAAGAGAAACTTTCCCAAATATTATGTTTTCTTACATGGTATCAGAGCCATAGGTGCTCTCTTCTCCGTTTCTTCCCTTTCATTTTTTCATCTAATCTTGATTTTCTCTTCTCCTTGCAATGGTTGATACTTCTTCTTCATCAGAAGTCCTGCCAGACACTCGGTCCATCACTCTTATTGACTCTACCAGTCCTTTCTATATTCATCCTTCTGATTCCCCTGGAATGTTGTTGGTCAATTCTCCTTTCGATGGTAAGGGTTATGCTGGATGGAGTCGTGCTCTTGTCATTGCCTTGTTAGCCAAAAACAAACTTGGACTGATCGATGTCAGTCTAGCTGAGCCTCTGCCTTCCAATCCTACTCACAGGTTTTGGGCTAGATATAATGACATGGTCATTTCATGGATCCTCAACTCTCTTTCCAAGGACATTGCTGAATCTGTCCTCTACTCCAGAACTGCAAAAGAAATATGGAAAGATCTATCAGCTAGATTTGGACAATGCAATGGTGCACAACTATATCAGCTTCAAAAGGAACTCTCTGATGTAGTACATGATAACACTGATATAACGGGTTAGTTTACTAGAATTAAGAAACTCTGGGATGAGCTTGATGCTTTCATTACTCTCGATCATTATTCTTGTGCGTGTATTTGTGGAGGCAAAATAAAAACCATCAAGTCCCATCAGGATAAGAGGTTGATTCAGTTCCTCACGGGACTCAATAGATATTACTCAAGTGTTAAGAGTAGTATCCTTATGATGGATCCTCTGCCTTCAGTCAGTTAGGCTTACTCTTTGCTCAGTCAAGATGAAAAGCAAAGAGAAGTGCATATGGAATCTAGCCCTTCTCATTGTGCTTTCTCGGTGTCACATCAGCAGTTTGGACATACTCAAAGGTTCAACAATACTCAAAATTCTTCAGGAAATCAGGATGGGAGGTTCAGGACTCAGTTTGACAAACCCAAAACTGGACTCTTTTGCACTCACTGCAAGTTAACCAATCATGATGTTTCCAAATATAGGTTGATTGGTTTCCCTCATAATTTTAAGTTTACCAAGTCCAAGAAAGACAAGTTTGCTGCTCATAGCACTAGTAATGTGCAAGGTGATCAATCTTCTGATGTCAATGCATCTGCCAATTGTGCTGGTATTTTTACGCCTCATTTCAATCCTAGTTTCTTTTCTTTTTCTTCTCACCTCACTTCTGATTCTTGGATACTTGATTCAGGGGCATCTGACCACATGACTTTTGATTATTCACTCTTGTCTAATGTAACTCATCTGTCTACTGTTCTGTATGTTAATCTGCCAAATTCTCACAAACTCAAAGTGACACATAAAGGGAGTGTTCATATTCTGCCTAATCTTGTGATTTAATGTTCTTTTTGTTCCTGATTTTAAGTTCAATCTTCTTTCTGTTCACAAATTAACTTCTCAATTTCAATGCATGCTAACGTTCTCTTCTTCTGGTGCTGTTTTTCAGGGCTCTTCATAGAAGAGCCCACTGGTTCTTGGTGAAGTTCACGATGGTCTTTACATTTTCAAATCAACACCTATCCAGTCCATCTTGGTTCCAGTCTCATCTTGTCCAGTTTCAGCTACTAGTTCTTTGTCTAAATATGTTTGTAATTTTCCTTCTCGTGGTTTAGGCGTTTCTGTTTCCTCTACTTTTAGCAATGATAATGTAAGCCTATGGCATCAACGATTAGAGCATTTGCCTCTTTCTAATATGAAGAATATTTCCAATTCCCCTATTCCTTTTTCATTGACTACTTTACCTTTTCCGTGTGATGTTTGTGCTCAAGCTAGACAATCTAAATTGCCTTTTACTTCTAGCACTATTTCCACTCATGCAATTTTTGACTTAATTCATGTGGATACTTGGGGTCCCTACAAAGTTCCTACCCATGATGGCTATAGAGACTTTCTCACCATTGTGGATGATTATAGTAGGGGTACTTGGTCGTATTTACTTAAAACCAAGAGTAACGCCTTCCATGTTCTCAAACAATTTCTAACTCTTGTTGAAAGACAATTTCAGAAGAAAGTTAAAATTATCAGATCTGATAATGCCAAAGAATTAGGCTCTAGTTTGTCCAATTTTGATTTCCTCTCTTCTCATGGCATCATTCACCAAACAACATGTGTCTACACACCACAACAAAATGGAGTTGTTGAACGAAAGCATAGACACCTTTTGGAAACTTGTCGGGCTTTACTTTTTCAGTCTCATCTTCCTTTATCTTATTGGGGGGAATGTCTTTTAACAGCCACTTATTTAATCAACCGATTTCCTTCAAGGGTCCTCACTTTCAAGTCACCCTATGAGATACTTTTTCAGTCACCACCTTCCTATCATCTTTTTAAATCATTTGGTTGCCTTTGTTATGCTAGTACCTTACCTCATTCTAGGTCCAAACTTAACCCCAAAGCTTCCAAATGTGTCTTCATTGGCTATCCTTTCAATCAAAAAGGGTACAAGCTTTTAGATCTTACTAATAAAAGAATTTTTATCTCTAGGGATGTCAAGTTTCATGAATTATTTTTTCCTTTCGCTCTTTCATTTTCTTCTATCTCTTCCTCCTCTCCTGTTCCTTTTACTGTCTTTCCTTCTCCTCCTCCTCTACATTCAGATATTTCTCCCATTCAGTCAGCTACACCTCCTGCTCCTCCTCCCACGTCTCTTCCTTTCGATGTTCCTCTTTCCTCCTCTGCTCCTTCTCCTCTACCTACTACCATCACTTCATCCCTTTCTTCTCCTCCTCCCATTCGCCATTCCTCTAGGATTTCTCACCCTCCAATTCGTCTCGCAGATTATATATGTAATTCTGTCTCTTTCACTAATGTTACTTCTGCCTGCTTTGCCGCTCCTCTCACTCCTTCTATTCTCCCTTTTTCTGCCTTATCTCCCTCCAATCAATCCTTTTTACACTCTATTGCTCATATTCCCGAACCTACTTCTTTTTCGAATGTTTCTTTGCAACCTTGTTGGCAGGATGCTATGGCAAAGGAATTTAAGGCTTTGCAACTCAATCACACTTGGGATTTGGTTCCTTTACCACTTGGAAAACGAGCATTACCTTCTAAATGGGTTTATAAAGTAAAATATAAAGTAGATGGTTCAATTGGACGGTATAAGGCTCGTCTAGTGATTCGGGGTGATGTTCAGAGGGTTGGCATTGATTATACATAGACTTTTTCTCCTGTGGTCAAGATGACTACTGTGAGATGCCTACTTGCTGTTGCTATTAAAAAGGGTTGGGATTTATTCCAGTTAGACATCAACAATGCTTTCCTCCATGATAATTTACAAGAGGAAGTCTATATGAGGATCCCTGCTGGTTTACAGGTTTCTGGTTCTAATCTAGTTTGTAAACTCAATAAGTCTCTTTATGGGTTAAAACAAGCCTCTCGTCAATGGTATACCAAACTCACTGTCACCCTTCAATTCAAAGGTTATCATCATTCTTTGAATGATTATTCATTGTTCTTCAAGCCGACTCCTATTAGTATTTGCATCCTCGTTGTTTATGTTGATGACATTTTAGTTACTGGGATGATTTGGACAAAATTTCTTCCTTAAAGTTTTTTCTTCATTCCGAGTTTCAGATAAAAGATTTAGGCCTTGCTCATTATTTTCTTGGATTGGAATTGATCAGAGAAGAACAGGAGTTGATTGTGACTCAAAGAAAATTCACCACTGATCTCCTTTCTAAGTTTGACTATCTTGACAAGAAACCTGTTGTTTCTCCTTTGGAGCCTTCCACCAAGCTTCGTGCCGATGTTGGTGATATTCTTCCTGATCCGTTTGTTTATCGAAGACTTGTCGGCAAGCTCAATTTTTTGACTCATACTTGCCCTGATCTTTCTTTTGCCATGCAACACCTTAGTCAATACATGCAAATTCCTCGCATGCCTCATTATCAGGCCGATCTTCACTGTCTTCGTTATCTTCTTGGCAACCCTGGTCCTTGTCTCTCATCAAATCTTCATCCGTGTTTGACCTTCAAGCCTACTGCGATTCTGATTGGGGTTCATGTTCGGAGACTCGGCGCTCTATCAGTGGTTATTTCATCAGTTTTGGAGGTACTCCAATTTCCTGGAAATCAAAGAAACAACGGTTGGTTTCCCTTTCATCTGTTGAAGCTGAATATAAATCAATGCGCCGGGTTGTCGCTGAAATCACCTGACTTGTCCGTTTGTTATCAGACCTCACTGTTTCTCCAACACTTCCAGTCCCTCTCCATTCAGATAGTCAAGCTGCTATTCATATCGCTAAAAATCCAGTTTTTCATGAGCGGACCAAACACGTGGAACTTGATTGTCATTTCGTCAGGAAGCAATTTCTTGCTGGTCTCATCTCTTTGCATTACCTTCCTTCCACGTCTCAACTGGCTGACATCTTCACTAAACCGCTTCACGGCTCTCCCCATCATCACTTACTTGGCAAGTTGGGGGGTTTTTCCACACTCTTCCAACTTGAGTGGGGGTGTTGAACATGATTCTCCATCCTCACCTGAGAAGAAGAAATCCAAAGATGCATTAACTAATTCATAATGTTTGGCCCCAAGTTTATGGACATTCGTTTTGGAATTAATGTTATGGGCTACATTCAGAATTTTCCTCCTCAGCCCATCTTATATTTTCTCTTATCCAGATTTTGTAAATATCTCTAGAGAATAAAAGTTTGTTATTATCACATCCAATAGAAAAGGGACAGCTGTGAATTAGTTAGGGTAGAACTTTCTTTTTGCTTCTTTTAGCTTGTATATATATATGATTTTGTACATCGATGAATACACAAGAGAAAATTTCCCAAATATTTTGTTTTCCTACATCAAGCATGATTTATAGTCATTCGTTGAGTTCCCTAAAGTTCAATAATTTCTATTGTCAGTATTACAGGGATGATGTTTCATTCTATCCTAAGATAAGATGAATTAACCCAAATCTTAGATTATTGATTTCTTAACAAAACATAATATATTATTTTTGAATCTCTTAATTTGTAAAATATCTAGTCTATATATCTAGCTACTAGCTTCTAGGTGCTTTGCTATGGGAGGAAAAACAAAAAGTCTTTATGTATGGAAGTCAAACAAGTAAATTTGGTCAACCAAGTAATGAGGACCATATGATATATAAGGCTATTATTTTCAGTTGCCTATTTTAGAGTGAGTGTTCAGTCGTTCTACTAACTAGCCAAGTCAAACAAACAAGTTATACGTGCTTGAAAAGAGTTTAGAGAGAAAAAAGTTGAAAAAGAAAACAGGTACTAGTATTCTGTAATAATTGTCTTTGGCCAACCTAATTGCAGGCAAAAAGCTAATTTTGAAGAAGACAATGCTTAATTTTGCAGCAGGTAAAGGCCATTATATTGATAATGATGTGCAGTGGCGGAGCCACCTTAGAATGAGGGGGTCATCCGACCCCCCTTCGGCAAAAAATTATATGATTTATACATGGTTAAAATAATTTTTTAAGTATATATAGTAGATGTCGAAGCCCCTTCGGTTACTTCGTATGTCTATTTTTTTAAATTTTGAACCCCCTTATTAAGAATCCTGAATCCGCCACTGATGATGTGTCATTAGTTAGTATATATATATATATATATATATATATATATGAAAATATGTATGAGATGATAGACATTTTAACAACTTTATTATTAGACTTAGGGAAAAAGTATAAATTCCCCTCTGAAGTTGTTTCGAAAAGTCAGTTACACGTTTAAACTATCATGACGACGTCTCATTACACACCTATACTACTTAAAAGTGAATTTAATACCACTCTAGGACGTGTAACACCACTCTCACAGTATGTGGTGTATCACACTCGTTGCGCGCCACATCAACGATACGTCAGCGCTATGTAAGAAATTATATATTTTTTATATCTTTTTTGTTTTTTTCTTTAGTAATTAACTTTTCTTTTGCTAGCTATATTTTACACTAATTAATTTTTAATTATTTAGTAAAATTCTCTAATAATTATATCTTTTTCATAGCAAATTGCATAGAAGAAGCTTTCTACCATGGCCGTCGAGAAAACTTTCTGAAATTCGAAGTTGATTCGTATTGTGAAAGAATTTCTTCCGTTTCAAAATGAATCACAAGAAGACTACTTCAGTTTCTTTCATTGATTGACCATGAAAATCGAGCTTTCAATTGCAAATATTTTTTAGATTCGGACACATTTTTTTTCTTTTCTATGTCCTTCATGGATGTTTCTTAAAAGATAGGAATGATAGGAAAAATTTCTTCCCCTTTTCAATCGATCACTCATAATGTTTACTAAAAAGATCTCACCATAGCTCCACGACGGAGAAATCCCCAAAATTTTGCTTGTTATTGATTCATATAAGCTTATTTGGGTGTGAAGAAGATGAGAAGGATGAGGTATGAAGAAGAAGAAATGTGAGGGTGGGGTATGAGGATAATTCTGATTTTTTAATTGTTTTTTTACTTTAATAATAATCTGATGCGCATGATTTATTTTTATTTTTTTATTTTATCACGTCAGTTTTAGGTGGTAAATAAATTCACTTTTAAATAGTATAGGTGTGTAATAGGTTATGAAAATAGTTTAAGTGTGTAACTGACTTTTCGGTATAAGTTCAGAAGCAAATTTATGCCTTTTCCCTTAGACTTATTATAGACAATGCTCATGAGGAATTGCCTTAGTCATAAACAGAACACAAAATTGGATTATATATTAAACAGAATCTTGAATATATATATATATATATATATATATATATATATATATATAAGATAGGTCCTTTCTTAGGTTAGTGATAACAAACTTTTGTTCCTCCAGGAGGACCACAACTTCTTTTTTCCCCACTCCCATCCCAAGAGGATCAGTAATATTTCCACTCATTCTTTTAACATGATTCGAATTCTTAAGCTATCGATCGATGGTAAAAGGGCTCAACCACTTAATTAAGCAAGCCTTACTTGTCACGAGGACCACAACAGATGCAAAGTTTGAATGGAATCCCCTTTTACTATGTTTACTATTCTATCATTAATCATTCCAAATCTACAAGCTAAGCACTGGTGTGACTAATTTGAATTGAGAAAATTACGTTGCATAATCCTTCATCAAAATAATAGCCACTAAATATATATTGTATATTATAGTATAGTAGTATACATAAAAGTATACTTTTTCTTTTATCATAAAAATAGATCGGCTGGTCAAATACATAACTTGTGCGTTTAAATGTGCATTGTGTATGCCTATTAAGAGAGATAATTTGCAAGAATGACATCTATAATGAGTGGTCTCCGCATTAGACGAGGCCATACATAAATTTTTGCCTATAAGAGAGTTGTTCGGGACATTTAATTTCAATAATAAGTCAAATACAACCGGTGATTTTAATGAGGCGATTAAGCTTTTATAAAAGTATAATATATTAAGCTTGTATTTCAAAAGTCAAGGAGATTTAATTCTTGTATTTATCATGCATTTTATTGTTATTTTAATTTGAAATATACATGTATATATATATATATATATAATAGCCTAAATGTTTAACTAAGGGGGTATCGCTTTAATTTGTTTGTTGCTTGGTAACAAGTTTTATCTTATAGGAAAAAAAAACAAATACTAGTACTTAAGTTGTTCAATCAGTCACATGCAAGTCAATATATACAATTGGGATTCCTACCCAATATGCAACACATTACATTATTTTATCATGTGTAACTTATAAAATGCTCGATAGACAACATATGTTATAACATTTTAAAGATTTTGTTAATTTTGTCAAAAATTCAAAATTACCTCTTATAATATTTTATATATACCTGTGAGGGGTTAAAGCGCTCCCGACTACGAGAAAAAGAAAAAGCCACTCCCTATCCACCCTGGCCTTATTTTGGTGCTTAGGATGGTAAAACAAAGATAAGGGCAAAAAGTCTAAAGATGTAATTTAAGTCTTAGATATTTTTTTAAAAAACTTTGTGTCCAGTTAAATTGCATCACATTAATTACGATAGTGTTACAGGAAAAGATATTAACTTGGGTAGAATCTTACTCAACGATGCAGACAACTTTTGCAGTAAATTCCATCATTTAAAGGAGCATGTGAAGGAGTCGGTTATACGCCATAAAATAATGTATAACAAATAAATTATATGTTGTCATTTATTTTATCAGTTATAGCATAGCATATATATAATTGTGAATATTTATAAACACTACTCATATATTTAATTGATAGACAGATGGAGAGAGAACTTCCAATATATGCATTTAGGTAAGACTGGAGAATTACAATTTACCCTTGTACAGAGCTAGTTACAAAGATGTACAAGGCCTTAATTAAAGCCAAAGAGAAAAGGGTAAAAAAGAAAAGAAAAAGCTTTTAATTTCTTTTCTACCTTTTCTTTCTTAAAAGTTAAAACTTCTTTGTTATATTTGATAAAAGGAAAATACATTATATGCATCATTAAGTCCATATTCACTTTGGACAAATTCTTAGAGATGCTTTCATCTCCTCAATTTGTCTTCGAATTCGAAATTGTCTTCTTAACGACAACTTTTTCCACTCTACCAAACGTCGTAGAAACACCATAACCTGTGAAGTCAATTAGAAAAAAACGAAAAAGGTTAAGTAACAAATTCAAGCTATGAGCTATGTCGCGTAAATATCGCAATTCAACTCACCTCAGATGGTTCTTGCAAAGAATAAGATGCATGTGTGTCTTTTGGAGTTTTGGAGACAACAATGCCAAAACCTTGATCTCTTTCTCTTAGGACCTATATAAACAAAGATTTTTTAAAATGTAGTATTAGTAACACTATAGAAAACTTAATAAAAAGTAAAAAAGACCAAATTAGAAGATGTTGTAAACCTAAAAGGCAACAAAACAAAAACATTTAAAAAATATACAGGGAACATAGGATACCTTGAAAGCATCTTCATCGGTTCGATCATCACCAATATATACAGGAAAGACATCAGTACAGTTAGCATATCCTGTTGAAGAGAGGTTTTATTATCAAAGTTAGCATCAAACCAATTGTTTTCTCTTTTAATATTTCAATAATATATTTGTCTCTGTCACTAATGAAACTAGTAATATATAAATACAACAACAACGTAACATACCCTGGGGAGGATATTAAAGTAAGTGTATACAAACCAACCTTATTACTAGAGAGACTATTTTTTCCGAATAGAAAAAAGAGAAATCGACAGGACTTACCAAGTGATTCGAGCAAGAATTCGAGAGCTTTCCCCTTGTCCCATTTAATAGTTGGACGAATCTCTAATACTTTTCTTCCTTGTGTCAATCGAAGCTTTGGGTATTCTTTAACCACTGATCTTACTTGTTGTGCTAGTTCACCCCATTTCTGTTACATCAACAACAACCTAAATCAGATTTTTTTTCTTCAAAAAAGGTAATATAAAATTAAGCTTTTTTAACTCATGCTTTGCCTGATGGGCCATATAATAATAATAATGATTATGTAACAGAATATTTGGAGTGGTTTATTATACCTTTTCATCAACACAGCGGAAATGTACAGAGGCACAAAACTTGTTATTCTCAACTCTAACTCCTTCTGTAGACTTTGTTATATCCACAAGTTCGTTGTAAACCTCATCAATCATAGGGAGAAATTCACTTGCTGGTTGGAAAAGAACAGCTTGGGCTCCCTGAATCATAAAATAGACTATTTTTTAGAGGATCTGACATCAACATTACTTATTATTGAAGAGTGTGAGCGAGCTAGCTAGCTAGAACAAGTTAAACTCACTTTCTTGTATTTGGAACCTTTTGATGGCCCTTTTATATCCATTCCATGGCTACCAGCATAGTACAACTCTGCCAATCGTACAAAGCTGTATACCTATAAACACCAAATGTTTTACAATTTCATAAAATGGAAAGTTCACGACCATATATAGACACAAAGTCATAAAAGAAAAACAAGTATACCTTGTCTCTGCACCTTCCACTCACTATTGCAGTAGGGAAATATCTAGCAAGTTTTCTCACTGTTGCTCTCATCTGATGTATGCAAATAATTAATGAAAATGATTTTTTCTTTAAAAGGAAACAAGAGTTGATAAAGATGAAAACTTACAGCATCAGACATGAAAGCTTGATCAGGATCTTCAACAATGGGGGAAAGAGTGCCATCATAGTCTAAAAACATCACAATTTGTTTTCCCTTTGAAGCACTGATTATCTGCTCAAACATATCCACTGCTGATGGATGTTGCACCTGTTTCATTAATTCATCAGCTCACAATGGCGCAATCAATTACGTCATTACACAACAACAACATACTACGGAGGGTAAAATGTACTGTTCCGATAGACATCTTTTTTTATAAATATATGAAGTTTTTACCATTATCCACAGAAACATTACAACATATATGTGGTGGTCATAAACTGCATGAATTTTTTTTCTTTCTTTAAGCTTACCATCCAAGAATTCAAGTCAGGACTGGACTTATGATGAGTAGGAGAGGAAGCTCTCATTGATTCAACCCAAGAATTTATTCTAGCACTATTATTCCCATTAATTTCAACAAGTGTCTTTCTTGAAATAGTTATACAACTCCCCGGCCCCGGCCCCGGCGGCGGCTTCTGAGCTGCCGTCGTGAATAACGCCGACGAGTTCGATACCGGTATTGGCAGATTAATACCGGATTTGGGATCAGATACTACCACATTCTGCTGAGTCATTGTCACTCCTACAAACCAAAAACCAAATTCAACTCAAAAAATGATTCTTGACAAAATCGAAAATCAAACCAACCCATTTGAGGAAACTGGAAAAAGATTCAATCAATCTTTACCTAAATTTCGTTCGTTCAATCAATCAGTTAATAGTTGGAATCTTGAAGAAGAAACAAGACACTCTCTTTTATGTGGTGAGTAAAATGGAAATGAGAATGAGAATTAAGAGGAAAGATTTGAGTGAAGCAAAGGGAAGAAGAGTTTCCTTTCCTTTACTAATTACTACAAGAAGAAAGAAAAACAAATTGGGATTGGAATATAGGAGAAAGAGATGAAGAGCGGGTATGTGTATGAAGAGATTTGGGACGGTTTGGTTTATTTTATAGTTGTAACTACACACTAACGGACAAACCTAATGCCCCGCTACTAACACACCCCCCCTACCCCATTTGTGGGTCCTACAAAAATATAAAAATAAGATATATTTATTAACTATGCTTAATTGAAAATAATAATTTTGCTACAAATAAGTATCTCGTCGTGGTGTGATAAGTAATCTTTCATTCGTAATTGAAGGTTTTGGATTTGAGTCTTTTTGGGTACGGAGTCATTTTTATTAGAGAGTGTTTTACCCCAATGTGAGACTTTTCGGCATTAATTTGAACTTAGTCGGACTCTAATGTAGATACTAGACACCGAATGAGAAACTAAAAATTTCTAAAATATTACTTATTTTAATTTATCTTTCTGATTTTGATTTGACACGAAATTTTAAAAGGTTAGAATATTTTTGGATCGTGTGATTTAAATTAAAGATATGTAGAATATATTGAAATATCATTTAATCGTGTAGTCTTAAACACGTTAGGTGGAAAATTTAGAATTGAATGAGAAAAATTATTCTTTTGAAATAGATTTAAAAAATAAGATAAGCAAATTAAATCAGAAATATTATATCATTTTTGTCATTACAATTAATGTGACAGTCATTAAATTTATGATCTAATTTATTTTTAAATATAATAATTTCTCCATTCTATAATTTTGATAGTATATTTTTGTGGGTTGGATGTTTGGAGGCAAGTTGTGGGAGTGGAGAGTGGGGCCCACAGGTTCAATATCTTGGAGAGAGTATTAAGTTGTTGTTTAGCCACGTGGTCCTACCAAACCTTATTGGCAATCCCTTCTCTCCGCCGTTTTGGCCGCCACCTTAATTGCCCCTTCAGCCACGTAGGATCATTCCACATCGGCACCATGGTCTGATGTGGCATATGCCACCACATGACACGTGGAAAAATTTACCATCTCCAGAATTCAGTACTCTACCAAGCAAATTCTGAATATTTATTTCTATAGAAGGGAAATGTAATAGCTTAGCCGTTTTACATCAATCGATGTTTATATCCGCATGAAAACTTGATTAATATGCATTTGCGTATAAGGTCATTTAAGGAAAGCTCTCTATTAAAAAAATTCATATCTGACTATCGAGATTTTTAATAAAAAAAAGAGAAATCTCATTGCTTTATCACATTCTTTGATAGTATAATTATTACTACTTCATTCAACTAGTAGTTATACTCAATAGATGGTCTTCGGGTTATGACTTTATAAGCACTTGTTGGCTAAGTTTCTAAAAAGTTAAAAATAAAATTTAAATTATTTTAGAAAGTTAAGGTTTTTGACTAATTTTTTTTAAAAAAAGTGTTTAGAACAGTAAGAAAAATTATTTTTCAGACAGTAAAAAGGTACTATTATTTTTTTTCTAAAAACATTTTGGAACATGCACAATTTTAATATTGACAAAAGTAATTTTCAATTAGATTAGTCACACAAAAATTACTACTCTCCGAAAATCTTTTTTCGAAAAGTTAAAATGATTTTTAAAGTTAGGCCAAAAATGCTATTAGTAGTAATACTAATAGGTAATGTGATTTAAAAAATTACTATAACTACTAAATTTTATATATCTTCAATTATGATTTGAAGTGCTGAAAATTGAAAAAGAACAAGGGGGAAATAATGGAAATCCAAATGAGCGTACTTTAGTTGCAAAATTAGATTCTTTAGATTGCATAAATTACTTCCTTATGTAAGTAATTACATCAGTATAAGGACTTTTACTATAGAAAAGATTTGGAGATCTTATAAGAGGGGAAAATTGTCAATTTTATTCATAATAATGAGAATAAACGGTAGGCTTATTTTAATTATTTCCATAAAAGCATAAGCTTAGGTCCTCCTTTAATTTTCAAAAGTAAGCAAAATAACATTAATATACAAAGAGAAAACGCATATTTGAAGCCATTTATAGGAAGTATATACCTTTACTAAAATAGTAAATGGTCCATAACTTAATAATGTTTTCATAAGAGCCCCTTGTAATGACCAAGTAAAACTAACGGCTCCAAAACCTGTCTTCTAGAGAGAAACCAGCTACTAATTACTATTAATATGATTCATTTATTTTTGCTAGATTTTGAAATAAAAATATCTTTGGGATTTTTGCAGCTATGTTTTGTCAATATTTCAATTTGCAAGTTCTTTAACCCCTTATATTTAGGAAGAAACACCGGTATATGTAATGAGAAACACCGGTGATAAAAGAGTTTCTAATTTACAAAATATACACGAAATTTTTGCTCAAGCCTTAAAAATTTTCATATAGGAAAATTTATGAAATACATAGATCTTGTTCAAGATTTAGAATTTCGCTCATTTTTTTTCATGTATGAAAACTGTTTAAAATTGATATGAAATATGTATGTCTCGCTCACGCCTTAGAATTTCAGTCACAATTTCATGTAAAAAATTGTTTAACTTTCATACAATATTCATACAAATTTGATACAACTATAGCACACATGTAAACATAAAAAATGATTTTCATACAAACTCAACATATAATTATAATACAACTTTGATATATATATTTGATTCAATTCAAACTTCAACCAACTAGGATTGGAATTCAGTCCTAAACTAGCTCAAGTCTTATTCAAATAACCCCAATTATTAGATTTTGTTATGTTTTGTGAGGATATGGTTCAAATAACAAGTCGTGATACCTCTTTTTTTTTAAAAATAATTTGTGCCACTTCAAATAATTGAGTTACATGGAATTTTCATGCTTAGTGCCAACTTTCAATCCTTTTAAATGATTTTGGTCCCTTTCTCTATTTTCAGTATAGGTCATTGTTATTTCATCCAAACTACAGTATTATTGGTGATGCCCTAATATAAAACAAAAGAGTAGCCTTTATAATAGATTGTTACTTATCATTATACGTTAAAGAGTGGTGTCTGCAAAGTAACTGCCAATAAATATAATACTGTATATAATAAAGGGTCGATCCTAAACAAGATAGAAAAGGAAAAAGAATTGGGAAAAAAATAGTTGCAAAGGAGCTAGAGATGACAACGACAAGACGCAAGTAATGACTCAAATTTGCTATGTTTTGTAAAATTTTATTATGTCTGATAAATAAGGAAAAGTAGCTAGATTTTATTTACCACTAGCCTAATTAAAAAGATTTCTACATTAATCACCTTTGCAAATATGTCTTATTGATGATTTAAGCACAAATGTTAAAAAGGTATGTGACTATATTTTTCCAAATTGGTGAAAGTCATGTTCTAAAGGAGACAATGTTTGAAAACACATTATAGAAGAAAAAAAAAAACTAAAACAAACAATTAAAAAAAACACCCTAGTATTGATATAAAATTGTATGTGCAATGTCCTCATTATATATGATACAGATTAGAGATCGGCTAGATACACCAGAGTTCTAATTACAATATGAGTCATTCTCATACTCATGTACAAAGTCCTAATTCCAATACACAAAGTAATCTCAATCTTTCGAGGTTGAAGGGTTCAAGTTGAGCCGGAGTGATGTGAACGTATGAGATAGGCGTGGAAGTGAGGCTTGACACACAATTTTTTTTCAAGAAAGATAGATTCAAGTATTTTAGGGCTATATTTCAGGGGAGTGGAGACATTGACAATGATATCACACAGTATATTGGTGTTAGGAACGAAAATAATTAGGTGTCATGCGGAAGCTAGCAAAGCTAACCTCGATAGATCATGAGTAAGAAGACAAACGAGAAATATACCAAAAGACACACGTGGTTTGGTCTACCGACATACATCTACAATGGAGATGAACAATCCACTATATAAATATAAGAATATAAAATATCGAGATAAATAACCTCAACCAATTTACTTGAAATACAAAGAGGTTCACACAAGTGATAATGTATCACTGTCCGACAAATTCTTTCTCTAACCAAAACTACTACTTATGAATGCTACTATGTGAATGATGATTAAGTTAGAAGAAACGAGCTTCTATTTATAGTCTTAACATTTTCTACAACAAAAAGACTATCCCAATATGTTTTCGGAAAAGGAAAACCTATTTATGGTAAGAAACTCAGGACAATTAATACCCAATAATTGGTACGACATGGGTGAAGATTGAAGTGGAGGCTTGCCTTTGAAGTCTTGTGTGATATAAAGGTACCGTAAAAACTCAAAAGTAAGTTCTACAGAGTGGTGTTTGATCAACTGATATTGTTATATGGGACTGAGTGTTGGTCAGTAAAGAACTCCCAAGTCTAGAAGATGCATGTTGCGGAGATGTGCATATTGAGATGGATATGTGGCCATACTAGGAATGATAAGATTATCAATGAAAATATATGAAATAAGGTGGGAGTCACCTCCTACTATTTTTTTAGAGAGTGTCAACCATATCCCTTTGTCTCTACCTTTAAATCTCTATTTACACAACGTAAGCTTATATTTTGACTCACCTATTTGATGATTGAAGCATTTGTTGCACAAATTATTTTCGAAAAAAATTAATTACGTCGTTTAACTTGATTTCACTTGTGATTAGTAGTTGAGGCTAGTAATATAGCATTTGACAATAAGAAACTAATTTTGGATGTTGACAACATTAATTAGTACTTTGTTGTAACAAGAATCGAAATTGATATGCACTAAAGAACAATACTTATCTTTCTTTAATACAACAAACTATCCTTAATTATATATTTTTATAATAATGATTAAAATTTAAACAACCAAATATAAATATTGGGACGAAAGAAACATTAGCATTTTTCAAATTTTCATTGTACGGGTTATACATGTGCATTATTTTATTTAAATTATTTCCCCACTTCAATTTGCTCTTCTTTTAGGTGGACATTCGGTATTTGATTCGAGATTTTGTAATTTCAGGTTCAGTAATCAATAATTCGATAATAAATAGTTAAAAATAGATATCACATATTGATTTTTTAATTTATTTTTTTCAGTTTGATAATTCAGTATCAGTAAATCAAACTTTGGTTCAATGAGGTATTTAGTAATATTGTATTGATGTTGTAGCCGATTGTATTACAAAGTTAATACTATTGCTCTAATTATTTCTAATTTTCTATGTAGAGGCGTGATATAATAAAAGATCAACAAGTAAGGGAAGACATCAAGAAAAACAAATTGACACAATTAAAAAATATATGCATTTGAGTTGTTTATGTTTAGGCTTTAACTTTTTCTTTGGACTTATACTAATGAGTAATGGATCTATTGATATACGACCTTCATTAAATAAATAATTCGATATTTGGGAAATACTGAATATCAAATGCTACTAATGTCTCATATCAAGCCCAAACTCGAGTACCATAATTTCAAAATTTTAGTACTCTTGAATATCATAACGAATACCGAATACCAAATTACCAAAAAATTTGATTCAATTCGATAATTCAGTTTTCGATGTTTTATGCTAATCCCTACTTGAATTTTTTCACTTTTAATTTGTTGAAAAAATGTTTTTAAAGTGGATTTTGCAATTATTTCTCCACTTCATTTTTCATCATTAATCCATTTTAATTAAAAGGACAGCATTAGGGGTGTACAAAATCGAACCGAAAATCGAACCAAACTGTAAACCGAGTCAAATCGAGAAAAAAAAAAAGACTAATGGTTGATTTGACTTGGTTTGGTATTGAAAAAAAAACTCCGACTATATTTTGGTTGGTTTGGTTTTAACTAAAAAAAACAACCTGAGACCAAACCAACCCGACATTATAGATATAATTTTAAAATTTTATTTTATACATAAAAATATTTACTTTGATATAATTTTTAAATATTTCTTATACTTTTTCATAATTTTTATATTTTAATATATAATTTCAAGTTTGAAACTTAGAATTCTGAATGGTTCAATAAAGATTATAGTCCACATATGTTGATAATTATAATAAAGCTTAAATCAAAATCAAATTAATACTAATGCAAAAAGAAAATCAATTCAACATTAAGAATGACAATAATATTGAATATTTGTTCT
>JAJOOO010022167.1:0-16650 GCA_029582685.1 Solanum piurae
GAGTAGGTCATCAATGTATGAACAATATGGTATCTAGATATACCATCAATGTTTATGCAGTATGACTTCCCAAGTCATCAATGATCATAGTATAATATAATTTTGAATTGTTTTCTAAGAAGGAGTTTTCAAGTATAAGTATCTACATGTCAGTATTTTGAGTTATTCAGTATTTCAGTCATAATGTATTCAATTATACATGCCTCAGTTTATAAATGCATCATTATCAGATTAATTGTTGGATTCTCAGATTGCATGTTCAGTTTTGAGTTATCCATTATATGCAGATACTCAGTCATAATGTGTTAACCACTTAATCTATTGGGAGTAGCATAATACCGAGTTGGACTAGGGTTCAGCGTACCCATATAGTCCCAGAACTACGATCCATGTAGGTGTAAGTCCCCTATGTGGGCAATATCAGTTAGTGATCACGCCAATCATGCCTCTATACCTTTGGCCATGTATATTAGGTCATCTCGATAGGGCGTATACATCGGATTCCACATTTAGCTCATATGGTTTTATTGTCTGTTATTAGTAGCTCCCACAGTTCACTCAAATTATATTGCATTGACCTCATTTACAGTACAGTCAGTATTAAGTTTCAGCATGTTATAAATTTGGTCATTGCATTCAGTTAACTCAGTATTCAGTTTCAGCATATTATAAATTTGGTTATTGCATTCAGTTAGCTCAGTATTCAGTATCTATATCATGTTCAGATTATGCTCTTGCTTTATTGCTCATTCAGTTATATATTTATTTCAGCTTTATTCTATCATGCATGCTTAGTACCTTCCAAGTACTGACACATACTCTGCGCTACATCTTCTCGTGATGTAGGTTCAGGTTCTCAGCATCCAGATCACACTTAGATCGGCTCCCGATCTTCAGTTCAGCAGCATCAGGGGTGAGTCCTCATTCTTCGAGGACTAGTGACATGTTTATCTTTATCACTTTAGTGTGTAGTTTCAGTTTTGCTAGATCTAGTTGGGGCGTGTCCCAACATTTCTAGTCAGTTTAGAGGCTTATTTAAGACATAGTTAGATTCAGCTTAGTATTGAGTTAATATTTTCTTTATATTAAACTCATCAGTTTTCATTCATCTCAGTTATAGTATATGAGTATTCCCTATTTTTTTTCATTTTATTTATGATTATAGCTTCCGCATCAGTTTATTATTCAACTTATCTTTAGTATGCTCATGATCATGCCAGCAGGGTTAGCTTGGGATCACTTGTGGTCCTAGGTCCCGTGTCTGCGTCTCGGGGTAGTCTCAGAGCATGACAAAAGTCAAGTCTTTTTTCATATTTTTACGGTCATTAATTTATGCTTAAGTTATTAATTGTTGTTTTTGAGTACATGTTTTAAACTTTGTTGTTTATGTTTTTGCAAAGTTATTGTTATAAGTATTTATTTGTACATAATAAATAACACACGTTAATTGAGTATTCACATAAGTTTTCTCTACTTAAATTGTTGAAGGTACAATAGAAAAATCCTTAAAGATCTATACTACCATCTCTTGAAGACAAAATTCAAATTTGGTGTGCCATTGTAAGGACATAAAAGACCTTAAAAACTTTATCACACCTTGATGTGCAAAGTGAACCAAGAAAAGAAGACAAGAATTAATAAACGTTTTTGACATGGGTTCAAGGATGTGTCGAATGACCTATAGAGGAATATGACTAGATTGGAGCCTCTTTTAATCCCAAAGACATAGATAACTATAAAATAAATTAATCGCTCATATTCAATATGAAGTATGGACAATTATATTCTCAAGTTTACTATAAGGTGTAAATATTTTTCTTGAAGTAATTAATAAATGTGTTTTGTCGAAGCTGCGATTAGAATAGAAGTGTTTTCAAATTGAACTCCATCACTCTGGTATGTTGATTTTAAAATAACACTCAAACAAACTAAGTAGTTTTGTGTAATATTTTTTCCTTTCAAATATATATATATATATATATATATATAATAAGTTGAATTGTTGTCCAATATGATACATTCTCCCTTTAATTTTCCATTTTAATAATTACTTATGATACATTTAAATGGGGAACTTTAAAATAATATATGTAAAGCAGAAGATAGGGTTGAACTTTCTACCCGTTAGAATTAGAATATGTGTGTAACACTCCATAAATTTTTTGAGCTAAGACTTGAACCATCCTTCGTTGTGAGTAAGATTTTACCGAGGAATTAAAATTTCTTAAGTGTTAAGGTCACTAGATGTAGCACCTTGAGTTCGAGAAGGAATTAAATTGGAAATAGCAAAATCTGAAATTTTGCAAGTTATGCTAAGTATGAGTTTTGGGTCGACTTCAAACGATCATAAATCCTAGATCAGGATGAGTTAGGTGTACTACCAGATACCGTAGGAAGATCTTTGAATTATCTTTCCAACGCCACCGAGTTTGCTAAGTTTCGAGGTCGGATGAGTGAGATATGACCTTATGAAGTTAGGTTGTCCAGTTAAGGGAAGTTAGCCGGAAATAGTAAGGGGTAGTTTGGTCTTTTCCTTACCAAATCAGATTTAATTCATTTTTAGTAAGGTTTTAAGGGTCTAATCCTATTAGGTTCAGTTTTATAATTCTAAAATACACCTAGGGTTTTATTTGAGAGTTCAAGAAGAGTAAAGAGGAGAGGATCAAGCGTTCGTCGAGATTCTTGCGTGTTGTAGCGGATTTTTGCCATGAGTTTGATCCCTAAGAGGTATGTAAGCTTCCATAGTGTTGGGTTTGTTTACCCACACGCCAAACATGTTATTTTCAGCGCAAATTTCAATCTTGAAGTTGAAAGATTTGAGTTCTTGATGAGTTCTTGATAGGTGTTCTTGAAGTTCATTCTAAATCTTATTGTGTTGGGTTTTGGATGATTTCTTGAGATAAAAGTGAGTGTTTTAAGGGAGGTATTGAGTAATTAGAGTGTACTTATATTAAGTAATCAATTCTATGTGATTGGGGAAGAAACCATTCGATTCTAGGCGAAATAGGGTGAGAAAACGAGAAAAGAAACTTGCTGAATTTTCTGGGTTGGGGCATGGCGCGATGCGCCTGCCAGAGCGCCCCAAACCCACCTCTGAAGTTTAGGGGCTGGCGCCCCGTGCCACCCATAGCCCCAGGGTCTCCTGCCCCACCCAGTTTGTCGTCGGTTGCCCCGTTTGAGTTCGTTTAAAGTGCACATTCACTCCTTTTCGATTCTAACTACTCTAAGCTACTTCTAAACACCTAGAAATCATTCCTAACATGATCATAACCTTGAAATCATAATTCAAATTCAAGGTAGAGTTAAGAGTTAAGTTTTGAGATTTCATTCGAATATTTCAAGAAAGTCCCTCTGAGTCTTTTTGAGGAGTCTTCTACAGTTTCTAGTAACTTGTTTCAAGACTCGAGCAAGTGAGTATGAGAGTGAGGAGAATGTATTCATGAGTCTACTTTGTCATCATGAAATCAACCATAAACATGAGATCATGAACCTTGAATCCATAATCCAATTCAAGGAAAGTTAGGATCAAAGTCAAAGAAGTTAAGAGTCAAGTCTAGAAGTTAAGAAGAAAGTCAAAACAAAGTTTCTTAAAGTTTTCAAGAGTCTTTAATAATGTTTTAAATTCATTTTTAGACTCAAGTTTTCAAGTTAAGCAAAGAATAAAGAGTTGAGTTCATTTCTCAAACAGTTATTAAGGAGTTAAGTATTCCCAAAGAAGTTTATAAATGTTTTCACATTTAAGCAAGAAAATGGAACATCGATTCCAAGAGAGCTTTTAAGCTGATTTTTGAGCAATTATCTCAAACCAAAGAAAGAAGTTGTTTTTAAAACATATGAGCTAAGTATACTATTGGGAGTAGTATTGAGCACCGATATGGGGATGCGAGTTCATATTAACTCAAGTCTCCATAAACCATGTAGTCATCATGGGTAGAAAAGGGTCATACTTTTAGATGAATCCTTTTCACAATACACTAGTGGATCCACCTAGTGAAGTATCTTCTTATACCCCCGGCAAGGTATAGGATGGTCCTTGGCAGCGTGAGGTAAAATGTTGTATTACCACTTAGACTCATAGTGGTGGTTGTCGGTTAGAGAAACTCCCACAGCAGTAATTGCATGGTTCATCAAGAGTATCTGCTTAGTATGAATGGGGGTATGGGATTCATGCATTGCACAAGTAGACTTTGAGAGGAAGCATGGTATGTCTTTTATGATATTATGATTATGAGTTGACATCATGTTTTAAACAGTTTTCCTTTTTCTTTATATTGCACTTCTTTTAAACTGCTTTATATTGAAATGAGTTCAGTTATGTTGGGTTGAGTAGATCCAGGTAAGTTCTTCAGTTTCTTTCAGATTCTTTTCAAGCTTATGTTATGCTTTAGAATTTCCCTTACATGCTCGTACATTCCACATACTGAGCCATTTTGCCTGCATCTTTTCATGATGCAGACACAGGTATTCAGGATCATCAATAGGAGCTTCGTTGATACATCCGAGAGTTCGAGTTAGCTATGGTGAGCCTCCTTATTTCCGGAGGATTTCATTTACTTTTCAGTTTAGTCAGGGTGTCGTGGGTCTTGTCCCGACTTCCATCTTTATCAGTTAGAGGCTTCATAGATAGTCAGTATAGTTGAGAAGTATGTATTATTCATTTATTTTATTAAATATTTTAAAGACTTAAGTTGCCTATTTTATGGCGAGTTGAATATATTATTTTATTCTAAGTTGTTCATTTGAGTTGAAGTTTTGAAAAGTTGGGTTTATTGAATTGTATTCAGTTTTAAGCTTTTACATGCTTAAGTTATTCTTCCGCATGTAGTCAGCCAGGATGAGGGTTCGTTTGGGGACCAGCAATGGTCTTCGAGTGCCGGCCACGTCCAGGGTGTAGGCTCGGGTCGTGACAATGCGTTCGCTTTTTTCAGCCTTTAAATTTTATTTATCCCTTCACCAACGATTATTTATTTTAGAAAATTTAATATCTCATGTTGATGTTTATTTATTTCCCCAAAAATATCAAATTGTAACACTTCTTGGAAGTAAAAGGATAAATTATAAAATCAAATTAAAGATGATTGATTAAACGATAAATGATAAGATGTAATAATTATCATTTTCTTTTACATTATTAATGTTTGTTACTACGTAATCTTGTATGTAAGATAATATAGTGTTTAAGTTTTAAGTATTATTCTATAAATTTTGTGATATTAAATTCCCGCGCAAGGCGCGAGTAATTTTACTAGTGATAAGATAAAATACCCCTCGAGCTACCAAACTAAAGCATCCTTTAGTTGAGGTTCCCCTAGAATCTAACACAAAATGGTGTAATGTGCACTTAATAAACAACCTTCGTGATTCTATAGCACGAGAAGCCAACCGATCGCTGTACTTTTTGATAGCTAAAGCTGGTTTTCTACATATTTTTGTCCCAAATGACAATTACACCTGAACATGATATGATAACGTTGAGATTTAAAGGAAAACCAGAGGAGCCCATGTGATAGTTAGATTGGCTTCCACATCAATTCGTGCCAAAAAAGTAAGGAGAAATTAAAAGGAATGTAAGCATTTAATACAAGTACCACAATACCTTCTGCATCGATCGGAGTATTAAGAGCGGACCTTTGAGTTAGTATATTAAGCAGAGACAGTAGCAGGGCAGCTCTCCTTTGGCGTGTCAGTTGAAATACGTGATAAAGTGAAGTGGAGTCACTATACATATATTAATGCATGCCAATAGAGAGTAG
The DNA here is from genome assembly GCA_029582685.1 of Solanum piurae. Taxonomy (NCBI): domain Eukaryota; kingdom Viridiplantae; phylum Streptophyta; class Magnoliopsida; order Solanales; family Solanaceae; genus Solanum; species Solanum piurae. Next base: position 5,754 of record JAJOOO010022167.1, read on the forward strand.
CCCTATCACTATTTCTCTTATTAGTATCATTTACCAACAATTTTCTTTCTCATTTTTCTGCTTCTGGTTCATTACAAGAGAGCCCTTTCAAGCTTTTATAGAGCATTTGTTCTCAATTTAAGAGATGGAATAAACCACTCGAGAATCGAGATATCCTATAGCTTTTATGCATGAGGGGCTTGCTTTTTCTTGGGTCAGAAAATGAGGGTAATTTTGTTACAATTACTCCATTTGGTGAAAGATACTTTAAAAAATATGTTCATCAGATTCCCCAGTTGCCTTCTCCATAAATTTGTAGGTGTAATGCGGAAAAAAAAAAGTTGTTCAAACCAAGAGATGCTCTATTATTTCACCTGTTATTTGACTCAAAAGTTGTGACTAAGGAGGCAAAGGACCTTAAAACAGCATATCCTCCGCATATTCCTCTCTTCTTTATTTCCATCTGCATTACATTTCTATATATGATTGGGCTTAATTTCTGTTCCAGTTCTTGCTTTTTATGCGGCAATTCAATTTCTCAAGATTGCTTAGTTACTTTTATATTATTACTCGAAGTGCGTTATCATTTATGCAAAACATATCTACTTCTGTGTTCTGTCAGGGGCGTAGCTGCATACTCCTCTTTAGGGTGTCCCCAATTGAACACCCTTCGTCGAGAAATTATATTGTATATACAAGTAAAATAATATGCAAAATGGTTAAATAACGTATTCTAGACACCCTTAACACAACAAGGTGTTGTAGCCTAGTGGTTTAAGGTGTCTTGAAAGAGTCCAGCCTTTAAGTGTTTGTGAGTTCAAATCTATGATATATTACCTACTTTTTTTCAAAAAATTTCATGTATATTACGTAGTTTAATTTTTAAAATTTCTAGTGCACTCTTTCATCTTTTTTCAAAAAATTTCATGTATATTACATACTTTTCTTCAAAAAAATTCATGTATATTACGTAGTTTAATTTTTAAATTTCTAGTGCACTTATTCATCCAAAAGAAATGTACTCGTGTACAATTCCTGAATACCCTTCGTGAAATTTCTGGCTACACCAGCGACTTCTGTAATTTGAAATGATTAAAGTTAGTAAACTACAACATAATTTCCTGGATATGTTTCGTGTTTTAGCTAGGTGCATTATAGTCCACTCTATATTCGCATTAAAAAGTGTTGAACAGTTTTCAAACTCTGGTTACTCAACACATGACCTCCAAATTAAAGGGGTTGGAAACTTGGAATATTAATTAAAATTTAAAAACATATAAGCAAGAGTGGAATTTTGTAAATTGAAAAGTCAAATGAAAAGTTAAAAGAAAGAGATATGTTGTTTGAAGGTCCTAATTTAAGTGTCAAATGGCACACTTCGAACGCATAAAATCAAGAAGCATCTACAAATTAAATTCAAGAACAATGCAAGAGGAAGAATCTGATGAAAATATTTTTTTTAAAAGAGCTTTCACCAAATGGAATATGTAAAAGATAAGAAAAGTTACTGTCCTATTTCTGACTTTAGAAAAAGCAACCCTTAATGGAAGAAGATATGTATCTACTGGTCACACAGCATAAAAATAAATGATAGGATATGCCGATTCTCTAGGGGTTTATTCCGTTTCTTAAATTGAGAAGGAACGCTCTATAAAAACATGGAAGGCTCTATTGTGATGAACCAGAAGCAGAAAAATGACAAAGAAAAGTTCGTGAATGACAGTAATAATAAGGGAAATAGTGATAGGGCTCCACTCTATTGGCATGCAGCTTTTTTGGTGGCTCTAAGTAGTAATTTGATCAAATATTTGAGCTGATATGCCAAAGGAGAGTTGCCCTATTACTGTCTCTACTTAATGTAATGTACTTACACGCACGTCGCACTTGATACTGTGACACAAAAGGTATTGTTATACTTGTATTGACTAAAGTTTACATTTGTTGTTCTTCTTTGTAGAAACAACGATTAATTAATTATCGGCTTAGCTAAGTCCCTTCTATTTGAATTCTATGTTTACTTATGTGTTGCCATAAACTTTAACTCACTCCATGTTTTAGGTGTAAATGTCAAGGCGAAAAATATTATTTCTAACAAAATTTAACATTGAAAAAAAACTATCATTTGGAACAAAATCATGAACAAGGACTCTTCTCGTAAAAGCTCTAGTTTTACTTGATAATCTATGTCTGAGCTATGACTACAAGTAAAATATCCGTAGTCATAGCAGGAAAGGGGCGCGCGAGCTTCATAATCTGTTACGTGCCTTGCCTAGCTAGTGTACTGCAATTGTGAAAATATTTTGAACTCGTAGCTGATTTCTGGAAAGGGGCTCACCAGCTTCATAATCTGTTACGTGCCTTACATTGTCCATCGCTTTGTTCTTCAATCTGAAGAAGAAAGTGTTAGACGGTGTTACAATTTTTTTAATTTTTTTTAAAAATGTGACACCGTCCGTCCGTTGCTTTGTTCTTTAATATGAAAAAAGCGAATTCAAAAAACATTTCAGAAAAGGGACGCACAAAAATAATCATGTCCGTCACTTTTCTGCATTTTTTTGACAACAGAAACTATCCATCTGCAATTAAAATACAATTCAATATATACTTGATCCAACCATTTCAAACAAACCAAACAACTAAGCATGTACATACAATATCATAATAAACATCATTAAACACTAAAACCATAAAATAAAGACTTATAAAGTCTTAAAAAAAATTCCAAAAACTACAAAATGTAAAGATATGGCACCTAGGCTTAAGCCAACCCCAATTGCTAGCTCATGAGGGGAGGTTTGTCCAAGTCCATATAAGGAGACCAAATTCTTATCCTTCTACCGATGTGGGACTTCTTAACACTCCCCCACACGCCCAGACCTCAACTGGAGCGTGAACACTTCTAAATGAGGGCCCAACATCGGTGAACAACAAATTGGGATGGATCTGGCTCTGATACCATGATAAAATCAACATACTATGCTGCTAAACAATCGAATTCCTCCATTGATGAACCTTGAGTTCATATGAGAGAAGAAGAAGATTCTGGAAAAGCTACATGAAAAATTTGTTTCATTGAATGTGATTAATTAAGAGAGTAAATATTGCATGCGATTCTATATATATAGATACACAAACTCAAAGCTAGCTAACAAACTGTACAAATTTTGACTTCTATGTAACTAACTCTAACTAACGGTACTACAACCAATTTGTAACTAACTAACTTATATTCTCATCACAAAATGTTCTCTAAAGTATCAAAAGTCATAAAATAACAATACAAAAGGGATATTGAAGGGTGGAGGCTATGTATTTATCTTCATCATCACTCTCAGTGTCCTCGCTACTAGAAGACCCACTTGGAGAACGGATTGCCTACGCCGACAAGCGAGGCTAATCACTTGTTCTTTGAATTTAATTTCTTCAATGGTCCTGATCATGCTTACATTTTGAGCAATTTGTTGTGCCTCAGACTCTTCCAAGGCACATGTGGATTGTGTGATTAGCAATGACATAGCAGCTATTTGAATATCGTCAATTGTCTCGGCTTGGCATAATGATCCAATACCTTCTAGTACTGATTGGATGCATCAATTCCGTAGACTCTACCCCTATGTGTCCCCCTTGCCATTTTTTCCTTCCAAATTTGAGAGGCTTGTTCATGCATATGCTGGATCGGATTGCCCAAGAATTCTTAAGATTGGTTGAACTCAAGCAAGTGTAGTTCATACTCTCTCTGCATATTAAAATAAAAGTTAGTATCAAAATATATAGATAATAGATGATAAGGAATGCACCCCCTCAAGCTACCAAACTAATTCATCCTTTAGTTGGAGCTCCATTACAATCAACAAAATAGAGATAACCTTCGTGATTCTATAGCCCGAGCAGCTTTGAGCCAACCCATTGTTGTTGTACTTGTAGGTAGATTTTGTGTTCATGATTTTGTTCAAATTAACTGGTCTTCAACATATTTTTATCCCATATGACAATTACACATGAACATGATGTGGTAACATTAAGATTTATGGGAATATGAATATTGTAAACCATAGGAGCTCGTGTTATAATTAGTTGGTTTTGACATCAATTCTTCCTAAAAAGGTAAGGAGAAATTAAAACCAATGTAAGCATTTAATTCAAGTATATATTGGCATGCAGCGTTATAGGGCTACACTCTATTGGCATGCAGCATTTGGTGGCTCCATACAGCAGCTTGACCAAATATTTGAGTGACATGTCAAAGTAGAGTTGCCCTGTTACTGTTTAATGTAATGTAATTACACGCACGTTGGCTCTTGAGACTGTGATGTAGAAATAAACTTTAACTGGACTCCATGTTTTAGATGGAAATGTCAAGGCCAAAAATATTAATTCTTCCAAAATTCAACATTGAAAAAACCTATCATGAACAAAGTTTACTTTATAATCTGTGTTTGGTGCAGGCTTTTAACTATATATAATATCTATATCTGTATCTTATTCTAAGATAATTTTTATCCGCAGTCAGTCCATTTTTAAACCAGAATGACCGGGAAAATGGGTAACTACTTGTCCCCGTAGGCAAACCTCCAAGGTCAAAAGTTAAAAGAACCAAATCTAATTATAGTTGCGTATTTGGTATATATAGAACCAAAGCTTCAGCTAGCATCTATGTCCTTCAACTTTGGGTGCGCACAAGTAAACACATGTGTTCTATGTAACATAATACACGTAGGACTCCATGTAATACATAAAAAGAAATTATGTAAGATGCATGTGTTTATTTATTCAAAATTTTATACAAATTAAAATGTCTACTTATGCATAACCAAAATTGAAGGGCATAGATTCAAGCTGAAGTCAAGTTAAAGGGCATATAATATTGTTATGCAATCTGTATTTTAAATCAAGACTACTGATAACAAAACTTTACATAAACAGTAAATTCCAAAGTTTAAATCACGTAGTGAAGAACATAAATCAATTAACAGAAAGTAATGACTGTAAAACATATAAGAATCTACAACAATCATATGAAACAAAAAGGAAAGGAAATCGAGCCCACTAAATGCACAGTGTCCCCTTAAGGAAATTATTCCACAATGGTGTCCGAGGAATCACAAGTATTTATAGCCAAGAAGCACTGGTTCAGAATGGTTGCAAAACAATGGTGTCTGAATCATATGAAACAGGAAGGAAAGGAAATCGAGCCCACTAAAAATTATTTCATAATGGTGTTTGAGGAATCACATGTATTTATAGCCAAGAAGCACTGGTTCAGAATGGTTGCAACCTTTCAGAAACATGAAGGAAAGGAAATCGAGCCCACTAAATGCACAGTGGGCCCTTAAGGAAATTATTCCACAATGATGTTTGAGGAATCACAGGTATTTATAGCCAAGAAGCACTGGTTCAGAATGGTTGCAACCTTTCAAAAACCACACGATCATTCATGAAAGGGTTGAAAACAATGGTGTCTGAGGAATCACAGGTATTTATAGCCACGACCATTCATGAAAGACGATGCAAGGGTCCCTCTTTCCAACCCTTTTAACAAGTAGTAGAAGTGTTTCTCTATTTAAACTCTTGAACTTTTCTTTCCACCACCAATGAGGGAGAAATACTTTTTTCCTTACTAAAGCATAAGAGAATTTTTCAAATTCATCTTTCCTTCATTTCCCATTAATTCTTACTATATATCCAACATATATATATATATGTATATATATGTATTATGCCTTTGGATTATATATCACGTAATTTTCATAAAATCAGTCCTTCAATTATAATATATTATAGGTTTCATACCAAAAGATAACTTTTTTGAACTTATATATATCATATTAGTAGAGCAAGTTGAATAGAAGCAACCATTTGATTATAACTTAATTTAATTGGATAAAGGTTTTAGCACTTTTCTGGGAGGTGGATGACGATAATGTCTGACTTTTTTTTTCTTGTGTCCAAAAAGTAAAAAGGAAAAGCAAAAACAAAAAAGAGAAGCCTTGCATTAAATGCAAATAATAATAATTATTGAGGGGGACGCATGCTTTGAGGAAATTGTCCAATTACTTAACAAGGTAGAATTGCTCCTTACTTCATTACTTTGGGGGACCTGAAGCCGCTTTTGTCCGCACTAAAGACCCTTTTGGGCCAGCCCTGCATTCATGCTGCCGCCAATAGTGGTGCCTCTTCCTAAATTTTTCAGGTTCTTCACTTTTACTGTCAATACAATGTAAGTATGGATGTGAAAATCCTATATAATTTGATTTATTGATTTTAGATACTTTGATCAAAATTGACGGAGAAATTCGAAATAAATATAATGATTTATGTAATCAAACAAAAGCAAAGGTAGAATTGAAGAAAATGAAGTATCTTCTATATAGATTTCACATGCTCTTTATAGTAAGTCCAAAATAACTTACTCGCATCTTAACTTATCGCGATTTGTTATCTTTCATCAGCATATGTATTGAATAATTCGACACAATATAAAAGCTTGTCAAATAAAATTAGATCATGCCTTAGCGTTTTTTAAAATCTTTATTGGTTCTTTGATTTCTTTTAAGCACCCCAGTCATCATGTAACTACCTTTAACGAAGAGAATTCAATTGATTTCCGAACATAGAATAATTATGTTGTGCAAAAAAAAAAAGGGGGGAGGGGGGGACTTTCATGTGTGTACAAGTTGTTGAATTTCCTTGATATATGTTCATATCAAGGAAACTATTGACGATAATAATTTTAGACTAAATTATTGACGATAAAAACATTTTTAGACCGAATTATTAATTGAGATCATATTTGTTCAATTTCACATTATTTATGAATACTTCCATAGGAAGTAGCATTCTTTTCAAACACTAAAAAGGGACAGTAAAATACATATTGAAGCAGAGTGAGTAGAAAAAATACAATATTGAATGACATATATTTTCTCTTCTTTTTTTTAATTTGAAAAAGCTGAGTCAACTTTAGCAGATATTGCAAGCAAAGACTAGAATGGGTATGAAAAGGGCAAAAAGTAACAACTTTTCTTTATTGAATAGGGAGAAAAGGTCAAATACAGTAGCTCAAAGAAATTTATTGGAGTAATAATCAAAGGTCCCACATCCAGCAACCTGGCCCAAAACGCGCTTAAGGACAATGATTATAAGTCATTTTCTTGAAAACTAAGCATATCAGTATTTAAACGTGATAGCTGACTTGATAAACAGCAACAACCAAACAAACACAAAGAAATAGTTGAATGAATATAATTCAACAAACTGTTTAAACAAAAAAACAGTCCACAAAGGGCTTAATGGAGGCTGAGAAAGTATCAGGCATTCATGGTTGTTGCCCCAATCCTCTCCTTATACTTCTTGAGCCTCAAAACCATCAGCCTCTTCCTAAGCCCAAAAGCACAACCGCAGCTTGCCGGCACACCTTTGCAGCCACAACAACTTCCTCTTTTTTCCCAAATATTCATTTTACTAACCATGAATCCCTTCCTTCATATCAAGAATCATTTGCTCAGTTCCTCAAAGCTTATCCTAAGTATTCCGAATCTCGCCAAGTCGACAAGATTCGGAATCAAGAATATTATCATCTGTCAGTTTCTAACCATGTGTGCCTGGATTACATTGGCATTGGTCTCTTCTCTTACTCACAGGTTTCTGCGGTTGTCCCAGTGACATCCTCTTCTTCTTCTCCATCATCTCATGAATGTAGTGAGTATCCTTTCTTTGACATATCTTGCAAGTCTGTCGATCTCAAATCCGAGCTATTACATGGCGGTGATGGATCACAATTGGAATCCTGTATCAAGAAAAAGATCATGAATTTTCTTAACATGTCTACAAATGAATATTCCATGGTTTTTACTGCTAATAGATCATCAGCTTTCAAGCTTATAGCCGAATCTTATCCTTTCAAAACTAGCCGAAAGCTTCTTACAGTATATGATCATGAGAGTGAAGCATTGGAGACTATGGTCAATACATCAGAAAAAAGAGGGGCAAATATAATGTCAGCAGAATTTAAATGGCCACGGCTAAGAATTAACTCCGCGAAACTCAGGAAACTGATTATAAGGAAGAAAAAGCAAAAGAAATCAAGGGGACTATTTGTGTTCCCCCTTCAGTCAAGAGCGACCGGAGCGAGTTACTCTTATCAGTGGATGAGTTTGGCGCAGGAAAATGGTTGGCATGTTTTGCTTGATGCATGTGCATTGGGACCGAAGGACATGGATAGCTTTGGACTTTCCTTAATCCATCCTGACTTCCTTATTTGCTCTTTCTATAAGGTTTTTGGTGAAAATCCTACAGGGTTTGGATGCCTCCTTGTCAAGAAATCAGTTGTATCGATGTTGGAAGCTTCGGTTAGTACAGGCATTGTAAGTCTTGTTCCACCAACACAACTATTAAATTCACTAGATTCATCAGGCAGTGGCACGGAGCTTGAACAAAAAACCAATTTTGTTACAAAACTGGATGAGCTGCATATATCTGGCTCTAATTCAGCTCACAATTGTGCTAAATCCACACACAACAATAAATCTGGAAAAGTTGCTCCAAAGGATAAGAGCAAAGAGGAATCAGATCAATCCATTAGTACACTAGGCGACAACGCTAAGCTGGAAGAAAAAGGAAGCATAGAGATTCAATGCAGATGCTTGGATCATGTGGATTCGCTCGGACTGATGCAAATTGGTAACAGAAGAAGGTATCTAGTCAATTGGCTTATTAGTGCACTCCTGAAACTTAAGCATCCAAATAGATTGGACCATTTTCCTCTGGTCAAAATCTATGGACCAAAGATAAAATTTGATAGGGGAACTGCTATGGCGTTTAATCTGTTTGACTGGAAAGGAGAAAGGGTGGAACCAATTCTCATACAGAAGCTTGCTGATCGGAACAATATTTCTCTCAGCCATGGGTTTCTGTCACATTTGTGGTTTCCAGACAAGTATGAGGAAGAGAAGCAGAGGACTATAGAAGGAAAAAAGTGTGACGAAAAAGATGCAGAGAACAAAAAATCTAGAAAAACTGACTTTGGGATATCAGTAGTTACCATTGCCCTTAGCTTTCTGGCCAACTTTGAAGATGTTTACCGGCTTTGGACATTCATAGCTCAGTTTCTTGATGCAGACTTTGTGGAGAAAGAACGGTGGAGATACAGCTCTCTGTATCAGAAAACGATTGAAGTTTAACATAGCAGTTTTTGTCAGCAATTCTGTTGCTGCAAAAGACTTTCAAGTATGATACTTCTTTCTTGTCAATGTAAAAGGAAACAAATACTGGATTTTTGTCCAGAAAATGTATGAGAGTCCAAACATTTGGATGGAAAGGCCTTGCTTTGATTGAATAAACCTATATATTGTGAATGACAAGATAAAAAGTTATAAATAAGAAACGTTGAATGATTTAGTTGCAGTTAAGAAATTTATACTCCACAAAAATCCCTTCTCAATAAACAACATGGTTAACACGTCATAATTTCCATAAAGAAAAATTGGTGTTGTATTTTCAACAAATGAGTGCAAAACGTAATAACAGGTAGCATCTCCTAACATATGTACCACAGTTATTGCACTCTTCAGCAAGAGCAAATAAAGGGCAAATGCAACCAAATGCTGATACACCATTGCTCCTAATAAAAGGACCTTTTAGTTTCAAACATTAAGTGCTAGTGTTATGTCAAATGCAGTGATATAAATCAGCCACCAGAAAGGTACATTTAATAACAAATTCACAGGTCACACCATTAGAACACTTCTCTTTTGATGAGGGAAAAGATAAGTGGATGGGGGAAGATCAATTCTATTGGCTGTTCTACCTATTCAATAGGCACAAAGAGGTCAGGTAGACTATAGTAGACAGAAATTTCAAGTGCCAAGTTTGACTCTGATGAATTTTGGACTCTATAGATCACATCTGGCAAGTCCAAAACTATCTTCTACATAGTTTTTTGTATTAGGAATTACATCGAACAGCTGGCAGAGAATAGAGACTTACATTCCAACCATAAAATCAATGAGGAAAATGTGGCTACAACAGTTGGAAGCGGTAAGCACTAGCGGACGAGTAAAGCTGTTGATGCAGACCATGTCCGGGAACAAGCATAGACCTTTCCATCTACTTACAGCGGCGGATTTGCTGAATGGCTAGACGCATCATTGCTAACAATAGATTCTTATCAATCTTTTGCTACCTTCTACCATGAAAAATCGAATAGATCCAACATGTAATTATGCTTATAGTTTGCTATTCACCTACCAATCTTGTTCCAGGGGTGTCAATCCAGCTGAAAATTACTTTATATAGATATATTTAATTTTAATATTATACTTGTATATATGTTAATATTGACACATTTTGAAATAAGGTGAAAACTTACTGTGGTTGAAGCTACGCAAAAGCTTGCAATTGTTGGTAGGTGATGTGTATCAATATTATGCTTCTATTAATATTTAATTTAAATTTGTTAGTCATCAAAAGATCCAAACTAGAATGGTTGAAAAAAGGGGGAACCCATCGGTGGCCCCTTTAAGTTGGCACCAATTTTCACTTAGACACCTCAACTCAGCTTTGTTCATTTTAGACACCTTAAGTCATATCTCGCTATGTCATTTTGACACTTTTTGCTGACATGTCATAGAGAGTGTAATACACTCATTACCAGCGCGTGAAAGGCTTATTTAATCGTTTTTATTTTATTTTTTTTCATCTTCTTCCTCATTTTTCAGCCATCATCTCCCAAAACTTAAACTCCTCTTATGGAGAAATAAATTTGATAATGCTACAAACAAAAAAAATGAATTTGAACCCATGGACTTATAATATAATGATATAATAAAAATTAAAAGAAGACAATGTGAAGACCCCTGCTATCGTAAAGCAGAAGAAAAATGAAAAGTCATGAATTCATGAATAATCTCAAATTAGATTT
>JAJOOO010022168.1:0-26972 GCA_029582685.1 Solanum piurae
TCCCTCGATAAAAAATTACACCTATATAAATAAGATAAAATTTTTTTTTACTTTTTATGTACATATATAGATTTTTAATTCCTTGGCCGGTCACAAAACCAGAGGTATGGTAAGTGATTTATGTGGTTCAGTATTCACCTTGAGGTTTCTAATTCTAATTCCAACAACTACATTTTCAATTTTTGAACTCCCTAAGCAAGAACTTGGATCATACATTAATATAAAATGGAGTAAATATATTTACACGCTATTATTTTGATAGACAACTATACAATGTAATTCTATCCTAAAAATAAATAAATAAAAGAAATGAAATATATTGTTGAAGGAGCTCACCTTGGCAAATTTGAATGAAGTTTGTAAAGTGAGATTTGGGAAGGTCCTTGTTGAATGTTGTGATTGCCTAAAGTTCTCATTATTTTGATAAGTCTCACCACTTAGACTTGTTTGGGACATTGTATCATAAGTAGTTGGGGATGGAAGGTTCATAGAACTACATACAAGTCAACAACTAATTAATTATTCAATATATAATTATGAGTTAATTACAATAAACACCCATATAATATTATTCAATTTCTTATATACCTCACAATGATTGTAAATGTATGATTTTCATAGTATAAGGGAGTGTGAGTATTTGATTTTAAAATAAAAAGGGTATATTCGAAATTGAATCATACTATAAGAATACATAGTATAATTAACCCTATAATTAGTTTTAAAAAATTATTTTATCCTTTAAAAATGAGGGGGGAAATTAAGGTCCATACCTTTGAGAAATTGAAGATGTTTCTGAGGCAGTATAGAGAGAACTATTAATATTGTTGTTCTCATGATTATAATCTTCAAGCTCTAACCATAAGTCATAAGGGGGTTTCTCATGAACTTGTGTGTTGTCTATATGTTGAAGAAGTGCATTTATTTGCTATGATAAACCACCAAAACAAAAACAAAAAAAATAGTTTGTAGAATCGCGATATATATAGGATCAATGACAGTATCAAGAATTCATAAGAGGTGATTTGAAATCCTTTTAACACGTCTAGTCAAAATACTAGAATTTTTTCTTATGTCGAGGTCCTCAAGGTGATTCAACAACTTATATACTATTAAAAATTAAACTCGTTTTTCTCTATTTGATTTTTAAAAAATTCATACCTCCATATTATCTTCATAACTTGATGTATTATTGCTGGAGAGTTGTTCCTACCAAAAAAAACAATTAAACATTTTAAAAAATGAAAAAAAAAATTATAATTATTTGGGCAAAAAAGAACAAGTATACATCATACCATTCTTTGTCTAACTTGGTTTAATGCAACTTGAAGACGTTTTTCACACAAATCAAGCTCATGGAGTGATGTAATTCTTTGTGTATCTGGTTCAAATATTCTTTAAATAAAGTCAAAATGTGAGAAGAGAATAAATATTCAAAATATCATATTATAAAAAGGATTAAATCGAAATATAGTTGCCAATACCAAAATTAGGTGTAAAAAACCAATCAAATTAACTTAATATTAATAAATTAGAACAAATATCAGAGAATGCAATTGCATAATAAGATCTCAATTGAACAAACAGAGTAAAACAAACTCGAATTAACGTAACATGAAATTATTAGGTCCACATACCTGATCAAATAGAGATGGAGCCCGAATTTGAAGTTTATGAGTTTAGAATTTTAGTCCTTTTAAGTTACTAGGTTCTAAATTAATGATTTGTGCATATTCGATAAATTCTTAAAACAAATCCGAATATTTAAACTATAGTTACTGAATTCGACCGAACTCGTAATCAACCCACTAGCTTAAATTATAATGTCAGCTATTTCTTTAATTACCTTAATAATCCCTCAGCCTCATCGAGTTTACAATGCAAGCCATTGATTTCATCTTGAATTTTCTAAAAACAAAAATGAAGAGAAAACAATTAATCTTAAGGTTGATGAGATAAAAATAAAATGATAATTTAAAACAAAACAAAAAAACAGAGAAAAGGAATTAATTAAGCACCTTTGTTGTGTCATTTGCGTTGACGTAAGCAGGATTTATCCTAATTAATTAAAAAAATGATAAATAATACATAAAAAAATTATCTGAAAATAAAATAAAATCCAATTAATTAAAGAAAACTAACCTTTCAATATCGCAAAATTTATCTTCAATTTCAATCTTCCTTAGGTTCCAAAGTACAGACTGCATAAAGAGTGCATTAATGAAAATGATTTTTTTTTTAAATCTTATTTTTAGGATAATAATATTTTTGGTCCCTCGATTATGTAAATTTAATTTTAGTCTTTATGATATTTGGTTAATTTAACCTTTGATTACTTAAAATTTGCACTTTTGATCCCTTTATAAATATTCACAATTTTTTTCTAGAATTATTAACTGTTTCACCGTATAATTACAGATTACTCATGTATTATGATAAACGTGTACTGTTATTCCATGTTTGAGGGCAATATAAAGAACAGTCAAAATATAACATACTTCATATATATAAACAAACCAACAACATTACATTTAGATTAACTAAAAATTAAATATGGTAAATCATATATCACAAGAGTTAAAATCAGAATTTACGAATAATTGAGAGACCATAATAAGTCAAGTAAAACTCACGTCTTTATTCTTGATGTAGCTGCATTTGACAAAAGAAAGTATGTGTTAGATAGTCTAGTTAAAAACAAAAACTAAATTAGAAAAAGAAACAAAAAAGGGAAAAAAGATATAATAAAACCAAGAAGAGAAAAAAAAAACTTACAATCCTCTTTCACTATCTGGGAGACTGATGAGCTCTGAAAGAATATCTTCAATTCTGCATTAATAAAATTTATTAATTTTATTACTCCCTCTAGAGGCAAATGTAATCAAATTTGACTTTAATTTTTATTTTTCTAAAGTTTATAAAAATTATAAATTCAATGATTCTATTCTTTTGGCTTAATAAAGATACATTAATGTACTAGCTAGTCGTATCATTATTACAATCATATTATATTGGACAATATATTTATTTTTTCGAATATTGTATTATTTGTATCAATTCTTTTAAAAATGTAAATCATTACCTTCTTTTACGTGAATAATGTGTGAGACGACCAGAAGGAGAGAACATGATTATAGCAACATCTACATCGCATAAAACAGATAATTCATAAACTTTTTTGAGAATCCCATTTCTTCTCTTGCTAAATGTGACTTGTCTATTGGTCAAACTCTCAATCTTCAACAATGGCAACTTACTTCTTCCCATGTTTTTTTTATCTTTTTAAAAAAATCTTTCTATAATTTAGAAAGATATATATAAATAATATATATATGAATGTAATATACAATCAATTAAAAGATGAAAGTTTCATTTTTCGTATTGATATGATCTAGCAATATAATTTGAACGTATTTCGCGTTCATGTTGTTGCTAGAAACAATCGATTTCATCCCATTAAAAATGTAACATCGGGGAATCCACTCTTTAATATATATGTATATGATCAATGGAATATAAAAAAAAATATCAAGGAGGATTTTAGGGATGGAGAAAATGAACTTTGATGAGATTTTACATTTGTGTTTTTCAGGGTAATGAAAATATTGATTCCAATGGTTTTAAAAGAGGAAAAGGAGAAGGAGAAAATTTGAGCAATTTAATTAGTGGTGGGGATTATTGATTTTGTCCTAAAAGAAAGGGGGAATAATGATCCAATAAAATTTACTTTGAATTTCTATATGTTTAAGGGTAGTTTTGGATTTAATGTGTGACATAAATCTTACAGATTTTTGGTACAAAATGTATATCAATTGCGTCTCCCATGTAGGAGACCTAGGAACGAATTGATTTTTCTCAATTCTAAAGTTATTTATCGACAATTGGGATCGAATTGATTTTTCTCAGGTGGACAATGGAGACATTGTAGTGCAGTTGAAAAACGATACGACCCAGGACCAATTCTGATTCTTCTTTCTATCAAAATAAATCGAATTCGAAAGCGCACCACCCTTCTTTACTTTATAACCAACCTCCGACCCAAGGTGCTTTTAGAAAAGGTCAGCGGGGCAATAAAAAAGACTTGCTTTTGACGGCCCGCTGAGACCTGAGATTGAAATGATTTAGACTCCAACAATTGTGGGACTCATCGCCCTCTCCCTCGAGCGTAGTACTAAACATTTAGAGAGTAGACAGTAGAAAATGGGTGGATAAACCATGGAATGGGTTGACTCTATATCCATGATCATAAAAATGGATTTTGTGCTTACCTCAATTTTAAAAGTTGGTTCAAGAGGTGATGATACCCAAGACCATATAAAAAGACAAATAATTAAGCCCCAACAAATTAAATGTAGGACTCTCCCCAACCCCCCCCCCCCCCCACTCGATCGTGCATGCTAAGAATTTGGCATTGGAGTGTGTACAATATAAGATGGGAGCCAACTGTGTTGAAGTTATAGTGATAGCTACAAATTCGGCATAATCTAATAATTTTGGCTCAAATTTGACATTTATGTTAAAAATCCACTTAACATCTACACATAATATATCCAAAATCTTGTAAGAAAAAAAATTATGGTCCAAAACTCATAAACTAGATCTACCATTATGGCTAAATATTTGATAAACCGCAAATTGATTGACTTTATCATGATAAAAATAAATTTTGAATCTAACTCAGATTCAAAAACATGCATGATGTTCAAGTGGTAACAATTGACCATATAAAGAGACAAACAATCCGTGCCCCATGTGAGACTCAACAAGGAATAACCACTGTGGTACTATTTTTTTCTCAGCTAGCTAGGGACATGCAGTTGAAAATATAGCTTGATTGTCAACAAAAATAAAATAAAAAAAGTTCAATCAATAATGGTTATTAATTAAAAGAATCCATAGGGTAAAATTATTGGTCCTTTATACATCATCTATCAGATGTCATTTCGTGAGAAAATTATTGGGACAAATAATTGTAATTAATTTATTACTACAAGGTATCACTACATTTCACATTTCACTTCATTGGACTAAAAGGTACATCCTTTTCTTTAAGGAAACATACCTAAATTCAACTAGTTTAGTGTACTGATTTGTAATATTATAAATCTTACTAGATTTTGGCGCATCCAGATATGTTTAGATACATTCAGGTACATGTATATTGGGATACATGTGGTCAAAATTAGGTGTAATTAGTTCTAGATACAATGTATCCAAGTGGATTCACATGTATTTGTTGGGATACATAACAAATCTCGCGCGTCTCCCTCCCATCTCGCTCACTACTCTTTATGTATCTGGTATTAGATACATGTGAATCACACCATATACATATAGATACATGTATCTAATATGTATTAGTGTGATTCACATGTATCTGAGATACATAACAAATCTTGATCACCTCCCTCCCATCTCTCTCGTCTCTCTCCCTATTTTAGTGTACTTGGTAGCAAAAATACATGTACCTAAGTGTATCTTCCTCAATGTATGATAGCAAAAAATTGCATACAAATTGATACAGACACTATATAGTAACAATATTCTTACCCAATTTTATAGTGCTTGACTTCAAATTGATACAAACACCATATACTAACAGTACCCTTACAAAGTTTTACTGCGTAGACTGACACGAACACCATAAGCTAGTACTAATAACACCCTTATTGAATGACACGAAGAACACCATATACTAATAACACCCCCTTACAAAATTTTATACTGCGTGTAAACTGACACAGACATCACCATTAACGTTATTTAACTAATTACATGATGGAGCAAGCATTAGGGTTGTCATCACTGAACATGGTAACATAAGCAGGATCCTCAAATCTTGAAATTGTTCCTGTTGTTGTCATGTAGTGATCCACCCTTCTAACATAACCAGGAGGAGCCTTCTTGTCATAAGAAGCAACAGCATAGGGTTGAGCCACTAAATTGTAAGGCACATAAGGCCAAATCTCAGCCTTTTTCCCTGTTGATTTTGCCTTCTTTAACACTTTGTTTGCTTCCACATATCCTGTTACTGTCACCTTTTGTTGTTTCCTGTTTATCTCCACTGATTTTACACCTACAACAAGTTAATTTGTTAACATTTTTACCAATGTTACAAATTACTTTTTCTGTCGACGGTTTCAATTTATTTGATATATTTTGCTTCAAGAATATTTTAAAGTTGGTGAGCCATGTGATGAAACCTTACCGTAGGATTTAGAGGGCACTGAATTAGAGTGAGAGGTTATTTAGCTCACTTCAAAGAAAATGATACACTTTTTTATTTTCTAAATATTTAATGACATTATTAAGATTTTACTCATATTGAGTCCAATTTTTTTAACAAAAAGTCTACAACGACATTGTACTTTTTTAGGGAAATTTTCAAACATTGCAAGGTTTTTCTATATTTCTTAACTTGGTGCTCAGTCAAACTATATAACATATATCCTAATCAGACGGAGAAATGAATTTTTTTTGCTTATATAACACTATACTATTCGATTCGGAGTACGTATGAGAATCAAACTATCTAATTCTCAACGTGAATTAGACGTATAATCTTCAAAAAAAATTGTGAAATCAAATTTACATATGTACCAACTACTTAAAACGATATTATAAACCACAAAAATTTACAAATTCAAATATTTAAAAGATGTATGAAAAATCGTATAAAAAAACAACTCATTTATCATCTAAATATTAATTGTGTCGCATAAAGTGTGACTGAAGGAGTAATACTAATCATGTACATCACATATAACTTAAATTCATAGCGGTTTGAACGAGAGAGAAATTTAACTCTGATATCATGTCAATGTTGTAAAGAAGATGAACGCCAAATGGCATAGTAAAACTAAAAGAGGTTTAACTGAATCTCCTTCTTTAAAAGATTATATTACCTATATAAATAAGTAAATAAATAAAAACCTTAAAACCAATTAGTATATAACATATTAGTGTTTAATTAATTTCTTACCACTTAATGAAGACAAAGTTTTCTTGACTTTAAGCTCACAGCCATCACAATCCATTCTAACTTTGAGCTCTACTGTATGAAATTGCCTCTTCTTATTATTGGATTTATGACTAATTTTCATCATATTAGAAATATACTCCAAAGTTCCTCCAAGACCCATATTTTTATATATTTTTTTTGCTACTTTAGTCTATGAAGTATTTAGTATTATTTTTTCTTTTTTTGCTTCCTATATGATGATAGTATCATGTTTACTTCTTATATAGGCATTTTTTTTTCAAACAAGGGGTAAAGAGGGAAGGAGGACCCCCCAAAGACAATGTAAACCATGAGCTTGATATTTTAATAGGTCATGTCAATCATGCAATCAAAATATAATTAAAAATTAAAAAAATATAAAATTTTATTTTTATTGTTTCAAGTTCATAAAAAATTGTGTTTTCTTACAAAATTTAATACTCTCACACTTGTTCAAGGTTTTAATTAATTCTTCTTTAAATAGAATGGAACACCATTTTGTAAAACTAAAAATTGAAATTGTAGAACTTCAGCGAACTCAATAAACATATAGTATATCATATGACACTTTCGTATTTTTTTCCTTGAAAACTTTAATGCGAAAAAAAAAAGTTCAAATTTTATCTGTTTTTAGGAAGAAGATTTCATTTTCGTTACCAATAAAGAAGAAATAAACTTTATTTTCCCTCAAACTTATTTCCTAACGCGCATTACACTGTATCTTTAAAACTTTGTGTTTAGGGTTGAAGAATTGCAGAGAAAACAGAAATGGTGAATGAATCTAGACAGGAGATGCAGTAAGATACATGGGAGAAAGAAGAATCAACCTTCTCATTATCAATAAAAGCATCTAATCTAATTCAGTGCTAATACATCACTATTTATAGAACAGTAACTGAGCATAACTAACTCTGACAGTCTAGTAACTAACTCTAGCTAATCTGTTACATAATGACTGCTTAAGCTTAAACTAAAACTGCTGGCCTCTTTTAGTTGTACATAATTTCACACCCCTCCTCAAGCTGATGGTTGAAAGAGGTTCTTCAACCCAAGCTTGGACATCAAGTAGTCATGTGGTAGCTTCCCTAAGCTCTTGGTAAGTAAGTCAGCCAGCTGCTCCTTTGTGGATACATGATGTGTTTGAATTAAGTTCTGCATAATCTTCTCCCTCACAAAATGACAGTCTATGTCAATATGTTTGGTTCTCTCGTGAAAGATAGGGCTGGCTGCAATTTGAATTGCAATCTTACTATCACAAAACAGTTGCACTGGTCGTGTGATACTCACTCCCAACTCTTTATACAGACCTTCTAACTAAGTTATCTCAACCACAGTTGATGCCATGGACCTAAACTCAGCTTCTGCAGAACTCCTAGCCACTGTGTCCTATTTCTTTGACTTCCAGGACACCAAGGCTTTCCCAAACATTACCATATACCCAGTAACATACCTCCTTGATTCAATGCAACCTCCCCAATCAGAGTCACAGTATGCCATTAACTTGTCTGTATTTTCAGAGGGCATTAACAATCCAAGTCCTGGCTCAGCTTTGATATACCTTACCACTCTCAAAGCTGCATCCATATGTGACTGTTTTGGTTTGTGCATAAATTGACTTAACACTTGTACTGCATATGCTATATGCACTCTAGTCATTGTTAAGTAGAGTAGTCTTCCCACAAGCCTTTGATATGGTCCTGCATCCTCCAGAGTTTTGTCAGTGACTCCATCTGGTAGATTCTTCACATGATGATCAAAATCAGTAGAAGTTAATTTGATATTGGCTTCCATTGGTGTGCTGCCTAGTTTAGCTCCACTTAGTCCCATCTCAGCAACTAGTTCTAGAGCATATTTTCTTTGGCTCATGTGAATTCCTTGCTGGGACCTTGCAAATTCAATCCCCAAGAAGAACTTCAACTGTCCCAAATCTTTCATCTTAAATTTCAGCTTTAGATCATTTCTAGTTTGTAATATCAACTCTGAACTGCTTCCAGTAACCAGCAAATCATCCACATATACTAACACTACAACTATATAAGAGCTTGTCCTTTTGGTAAACAAGGAATAATCAAAATGACTTTGAGAAAAACCAAGTTGTACCAAAGCTTCAGTAAGCTTTTTGTTCCATTGTCTAGGTGCCTGCTTTAGACCATACAAAGATTTATTGAGCTTACAAACCTTCCCCCTCTGACTACCAAACCCCTGATGAATATTCATATACACTTCTTCAAGAAGATCACCATGTAGAAAGGCATTGTGCACATCCATCTGAAATATAAGCCAGTGCTGAGCAGCAACAATTGCAACAACACTCCTAACAGTAACCATTTTAGCTACAAGTGAAAAAGTGTCAGTGTAATCCAATCCCTCCTTCTGACTGAACCCTTTGGCCACTAGTCGAGCCTTATATCTCTCAACTTCACCATTGACTTTGTGTTTGATTTTGAAGATCCATTTACATCCAATAGGAGATTTACCAGAGGGAAGGTCCACCAGTGTCCAAGTGTGATTGTCCTCAAGTGCATCAATTTTTGATTTCATAGCATCAACTTAGACAGAGCTCTTAACTGCCTCATAGTAATTAGTAGCTAGAAGGCTCTGAAGTATCTAAATAAGTAGTAAGTGCAGCACTATAGGACTCAGACAAGCAGTCATAGTTGACAAAGTTGGAGATGGGAAACAAACATGAACTAGTACCCTTAGAGGGAACAACATAATCCTTCAACCATATGGGGGGTTTGGTGGTCCTATAAGACTGTCTGAGAGGTACAACAGTAATAGGTGGAGGATGAACAACAATAAGCTCAGAAGGTTCAGCAAGAGCAGGAATAGTGGGATCAAGAGGAACATGAAATGTCATACACTCAGATGAGTGATAGTGGTCTAGAGCCTGAGTCATACTAAATATAGGAGAGCACTGCTGCAAGGAATGCTTAAAAGGGAACACATCCTCTTTGAATACCACATCCCTGCTCACTATAAATGAGTTTGTATGAATGTTGAACATCAAATACCCTTTATGAGTGAGAGAATAACCAAGGAAAACTGCAGGTGCTGCTCTAGGAGAGAATTTATCTGACTTTCTAAGGCAAGTAACATAACCCAAACAGCCAAATACTCTCAAGTGATTGAGATCATGAGGATACCCATGAAGAGCTTCAAAATGAACCTAACCTTTAAGTGAGGAGGAGGGCAACCTATTGATAAGATAAACAGCAGTAGTGACACATTCACCCCAGAACTTGAGAGGAACATTAGCCTGAAACCTTATAACTCTAGCAGTATCCAAGATATATCTATGATTTCTCTCAACCACCCCATTTTGTTGGAGTGTATAGACACAAGAACTTTGATGTACGATTCCCAAATCTCTCAATAATTTGGAAACCTGAGAGTTGAAGAACTCACATCCATTATCTGTTCTTAGAAATTTAACTGCTGCAGAATACACATTCTTGATCATCAGCAGAAAATCAGTGAGAGCCATTATAACCTCAGATTTATAGTTAAGTAGAAATAACCAGGTGAATCTAGAGTGATCATCAACTAATGTGAGAAAGTATTTATTCCCATCATGAGTTGGTACCCTATAAGGACCCCACACATCACCATGAATAAGAGTAAAACATGCATCAGACACTGTTGAACTAAGAGGAAAAGAAAGTCTTGATTGCTTAGCCAAAGGGAATACAGTACAATTATCAGAATCAGAATCAGTCATACACACAACATCAAGACATTTCAGCTTCTTTAATGTGTCTATAGGGGTATGACCTAACCTCTTATGCCAGAGGACTAGGCCTAAACTATTCTTCTGTTTTCTAATTAGAAAAGAACAACAACTAGACTTGTAGATATATTTATATTCAGCATCAGACTTCAGAAAGTTGCATGCAGAGTTCATCACATACAAGCCTTGAACATGCTTACCAATCCCTTTCACCCTTCCACTGAAGAGATCCTGAAAAACACAGAAGTCAGGATAGAAGCTGACTGAACATTTTAACTCCCTTGTAAGTTTGGATATTGATAGCAAATTATGTTGGAACTCAGGCAGACACATGACATTATGTATCTTCTGATTGTTCAAAACTTCAGTAGATCCTAGATGGCTTACTTTTACAACACCACCAGTAGGGAGAGAAACACTACCAGAACTAGGATTTGAGAGAAGCCTGGTATTAATTAAAACTTTAGGATCATTTACCATATGATGGGTAGCTCCTATATCCACTATCCAGTTAACACCATCAGTAGAAGATGTAGTGTAACTAGGCATACCTGCTGATAGAGCGATTCCATTGTTATCATTTCCTTGGTTAATCAGATTAAGGATTTGATGATATTGTTCAGGTGTGAAGTAAGGTCCACTTGCATTTGGACCATGCTGATGATAAGAATTCATCACCTGTGCAGAACTATCACCAGGCTGACCTGCAACATTTGGTAATCCCCTGTTGGTAGAGATGCTTGCTGAATTGTTGGGGTCAGAGGACCCATATTCTCCAGTAGCATAGTGTGCAGCACCTCCTCCTCCTGATGTGGAAGCTGAATTTGGACTAAATTTTTTCTTGGAATTGTGCTTGAAATTTGCTGGATAACCATGTAGTCTGTAACAAACACAACTCGTATGGGCAGGGTGATGACAATAGTCACAGTATAAATGTTGATTACTCATTTTAGACTTAAAACCAGAATCAGAATTAGTCGACCCACCTGAGATGGAGCCACCACCTCCACCTCCATTATAAGTACCTCCATTGTAATTATATCCAGCTCCAGAGTTAGAAGTACCTCCATTATATGCAAACTTATAGGGTGTAGAACTCGAACCTGATCCATTTTTTAAATTACTTTTGTTGTTGTAGAACGCAACACCATCACTCACTTCAGTAGTAGACTGAGACGCCTTCCCCAATGATCTTTGGCTCTCCTCTGAAATCAACATGGAATAAGCTTGATTGATAGATGGTGTGGGAGTCATCATAAGGATTTGACTACGACTCTGAGCATATGAGTCATTTAGACCAGTTAAAAATTGAAGTAACCTCTAATAGTCAAAATGATGCACATAAGCCTTTGATTCTGGACAATTGCATCCTGGACATGGCATTATTGCATCAAACTCATCCCAACACTCTCGTAATCTAGAATAATATCCAACTACAGTGGTAGTGCCCTGAGACATTGTATGAATTTCCTTGTGAAGAAAATGAATCCTCGATCCATCAACTTTATCAAAACGTTCTTTCGGATCTGTCCATACCTTTGAAGCATTAGAGGCATAGATGACACTGCTCAAGAGATCCTTTCTGATAGAATTGATGATCCACGAGAGGACTATGGCGTTACATTTCTCTCATAGATCATGGAGTGCAGGAGGAAAAATTCTCTAGGATGCTTACTATCAACAAATCCTAGTTTACTCTTTCCAAGCAGACCCAGACGCATCGACCTACTCCAGATCGCATAATTTTCTGGACCAGTGAGTTGAATCGAAACCAGAGAACTGCCGGGAGAATCACTAGGTTGAAGAAACAATGGGTGATTATGATCAATCTCAACTACACGGTTTACTCCTGGTGCATTAACAGGCTGATCATCTTCAACCTCCATTGATGATATCTCTGAGAAGAAATTGAGTACACTAACAGAGTGCAAACGAATTAACTATCAACACTGAATCTCTGCTTAATCGACTACCATAACTTTGATATCATGAAGAATTGCAGAGAAAACAGAAATGGTGAATGAATCTAGACAGGAGATGCAGTAAGATACATGGGAGAAAGAAGAATCAACCTTCTCATTATCAATAAAAACATCTAATCTAATTAAGTGCTAATACATCACTATTTATAGAACAGTAACTGAGCATAACTAACTCTGACAGTCTAGTAACTAACTCTAGCTAATATGTTACATAATGACTGCTTAAGCTTAAACTAAAACAGCTGGCCTCTTTTAGTTGTACATAATTTCACAAGGGTAATCTAACAATATATTCATGCAAGAACTAGCTAATGGTGAATATTTATCTGCCGATGAATGAAATGTAATATTTCACGTTGGTGAATGAATAGAATTTTGATCATTTTATAAAATTTGAATAATTTATTTATTTTAGTTATTTTCGAGGTATGAATTAAATCTAAAATCTAATCACAACATCAAAATCGAACTAAATGCATGAAATTGTACACATTTGAATTTGCTTTAAAAAAAATATGAGTTAGAATCGAGACTTAATTACATTAAAATCGAACTAAATGTATGAACTTGTACACCATTCAATTAGCTTTTAAAAAATGTGAGTTAGAATCGAGACCTAATTTCAAACAAAAATTACAAATGTCCATGAAAAATGAAATGGGCCTAAACTTTGATTAAATAGGCAAACCACCAATTATTGAAAGAGTAGCTTCCACGTTTCGAGGTATGCCATTGAACACGTGTCAAATAATTGTTTTCAATAAAGATTTTTTTGGTCGCTAAAAGTTACTTATTTTAAAAAATATTTTTACTAAAGTAGCTTTTCTCTAAAAGTACTTTAGAAAAATAATAATATTTAGTTATTTCAGCTGAAAAAATATTTTTTACTAGGTGTATGACAAATTTAATTTCAAAAATATTTTTGAAAGTCTAATCATAAAAAGAGATAGAAATCAATGCATTTTTACTAGAGACTAGGATTATTTTTTAAATATTTATTAGGAAAGATATTTAAAAGTAATTTTACTAATGGATCAAACATTTCAATTTTTCACAAATAATAGTAATAATTTTGGCCTCTCAATCATTTGGGCAAATAGGCTCTGATGAGGACGCTTTTGGCATTTGCTATTATTTTACTTTATTTATTTTTAGTAAAGAACACCTTACAATATTTTAAAATTTGAATCTTCTATTTTTAGGATATTATTGCAACATTTCCTAAAATCTAATGTCATATTTGTTGCAAAATAATACATACAAAAACCAGCTGTCGTGCAAATATATTGTTCAACAATGTCTAAAAATTACTTTCTAGATAAGATAAATTTGAGTCTGATATTTAATTTGCTCATATATTTCTCAAATTTTTAAACAAAGCATAATTAGACATTTAGACTTACGGTTAATATTACTATAATTTATAAAATTTTGTATCATGATCTATTATTTCTTTTAAGATGTTGATTTTCTAAAAATCTTTAAATTGTTGCCTAAAAACCCCATACATTATAGAAAGAAATCATTTACGATACAACTATCTCAAAAATAAAAATAAACAAATACAACAAAATTTCATCATTTTAAAACAAACATGCCTAAATATTTATAGCCTAAACTGATCACATGGAGATGTTCCTGGTTGGGCCTATAGTGAGGGTGAAGGAAGCAAATAGATTAATAAATAGTTGTTGTTTTTGTACTTATATTGAAAAAAATAGTCAATATTATTGAGTTTCAATGACTATAATTTTAAATTTTATAACCATAATTTTAATATTAACATAAGATTATTTTTTTAAAAAAAAGTACTAATGAACAGATAAATCCTAAAAAATAAAAAATAGATAATAATACATATCTTCAATATATATATGAACATGCATTATATCACTGCAAATAAAGAGTCTTAAAACAAGTTAAAATTGGAGATTAAATTGAACTCAGTTGAAGATTCTTTTAAAATGAGTAAAGGCTTTAGGTTGAGATCGAACTCAACCCATAAAATTTTGGATGAATTACCTATATTAGGACTCATTTTGACAACCCTAATTATAAGCTATATACTAAGAAAATGATTATATTATTCCGGAATAAATGTTCACAAGCTTCTATATTTTAAATATTTTTTAATCTCTTATGTCATCTTCCTATAAATGTCTGAATTAATTAAAAACTTACCAAGATCCATTACCACAAATATATTTAGACAATATTTGTCTAGGTCATCTTCACTCTTAGAGGTCGGGTTGCAGTGGCGAAGTCAAATTTTTTATTAAAGAGTTCAAAATATAAAAAATAGATATACAAAGAAAGTAAAGAGTGTTCAACATCTATATACACGTAACAAAATAATTTTAATTATACATAAATAATATAATTTTCTGCTGAACAAAGATCGAATGAACTCCATCAGCCCTTCCTAGCTCAACCCCTGCCGGGTTGTGGTCCAGGTTTGGGGTGAAAATGACACACAATCCCCTAAAAGTTATGAAGTTCGATTGAACAAATCAAAATACTTCGTTAATTATTGTTACAATTGACGATAATTAAACTTTGCTATGACTTTTTTTAATGTACTCTAGCTAAAACGAATCTTATTTTAATTATTATCTACTTTATTACTATGTTCTCATACCCAAAAATATACGGTTATTTAGCATTATTCAAATTATTAAAGTTTAGACAAGGTTGGTAGGTAAGTCATTTATTGTCCAACTAACTATATGGATTATCCATTCCCTTAACTATTATCATAATCCCAGTGGTATAATCTTTTGCTAATTATAGTGGTTAAGACGGCTAGCTCTAGCTATATACATATCATAGGATAAGTTTAATTAATTATCCATTAATGTTAGTGTAACCTCCACTTAATATAATGGATTAAGTTATATAAAAAAATATTTTTACCTTATCAATGACTTTTAATCCATGAAAACAAATTACTATTACATTTTTTTATTATCTTATTACTTGTTATAACATATCGATAACCTGTCTTATTTTCAAAATTCAAATTTATATTTCAAGAAGTGCTATTTATATATAGATATCCACTTTTAAGGATGGCTAATAATGTTTACATTATTTACACTAAACCTAAATTATATTATAATTATAGTCAAAGGGCCACCATCCACCAAAACAAAAAAAAATAGTAATTGGTTTTAAGGCAAGGAATTTCCTCTATAAATTCCCTCTGTCGTTTATAGTTTTCTCAAAACATCAAGAAATTAAGCAAACACATATTTCAAATACTTAGCAATATTTCAATTTATGGCATCCATGGGAGTAAATTATGCCCATCTTCACGTACAACAAAAACGTCTTAAAGAGAAGTCAAAGAGAAGGGGGGAAGAAAATGGTCGAAGTAGTAAAAATGAGGGTGACGTGGTGAAAAAATTAACCGTGGATGGTAAAAATAGTAAGGGTAAGAAAATTTACCCCGGTGACTTAGGTGAAAAAGAAAATTTACCCCGGTGACTTAGGTGGAAAAAAAATAGCAGTAATTTGGACTCTCGAAAATATAGCAAGGTGGTATGTAATATATATATATATATCTTTTTTTTCCTTTTTATTTTTTATTTTTTTTGTTTAATTTTTTTACTAAATTGTTGTATGTTAATATATTGTATCATTATTTTAAATTATGCACAAGGTAGTTTTATTGATTAAAAAAATAAAATCAAATGGATGGAGTCACTTATATTGCCAAAATAATTGTCTCCTCCGAGTTCAAAAATAAAATCTCCGAAATTCAGATATATAAAGTGCAGCCGGAAGGAAAAAATTATTAGATGATTTCTTCTAATTAACTCAAGATATGTCGGGCAAACATCTATGATGAAATAATTAAGGTGCGTTCGACTGCGATAGGTCGATACCATCATTATCCAATATAAATGGATGAGTAGTGTTCAACATTCACATACGAAATTATTGGGATAAAATCATATATATGAGCCTCAATAAATCATTATTTTTTCTTTCTCATATCACAAATTTTAATTAGAAGATTTCAATAACCAGAGTTTCTACATAATTATAACTCTCAACATTTAATTCACGCTCATCATGAATTAATTGTCAAGTCACAAAATAGATTCTTTTTTTTTGTAAACATAGATGAGATACATGATACATGATTTGAATTTCTCTTTGCTCTTAGATATTCCAAACTACAAATGTTTTATTTGTAACGGAAAAAGGGTTATAATTTCTTTAACTTATTACAAATGTTTTAAAATGTTTTCTTTTTATTTATTAGATCAAAAATATTCTTAAAGTATTAGAAATGACTCAAAAATGTCCCCCCACCACTTGTATACCATAATAAAGATGAGATATTTTAGAAAAAAATTGGCTTAAGAAATATGATGATCGGAAAAGATCAAAATGCATCGAGCTCACAAACTTGTCAAATTTAAACTAGATGTGCGAATTAGAGAAGTCATTCCAAGAAAGGTTGCACCTTTGGAGATGAGAGAGTTGAAAGAGGTTGACATTGTAATGTAATCGATCACTCCTACAAATTGGTTGCAACTAAGGTCAAGTTAAATAACATATCTAGTTATTTCATCAATCACATTTTACTCCATCCGATTAGCAGTAATCTCTCCTCATAACCCACATATCTATTTTGGATAAGATTTTGGATGATAATACATACTACTATTCTTAATTCTCCTCAATATGCATGTTTGGAGAATTATTGCCATTGGCTCCAAAAAGGAAAAAAAAAGCTCCCTTTTTTTGACTTGTACGTAAGAGCGCATTTTTCGTTTTCTCCTTAACCTTAAGAATGAGTTTTTATGAATAGGAATTTCTCGTTAACAGTCTTCTCTTTCTGTTACTATACTTTGTTCTAGAAATTTCATCTGACAAACTTGTGAAGGAAGAGATGCATGGATGGTTCATGAACAACAACGAGAGAGGACTTGTAGCGTCCCCCCCCCACACACCCGCCTACCTTCCCTCCTTCCAACTCCCTTCCATGCCGAATTTGTTTCCGAGATACGATTTATTTAATGAATAATGGAGGCATGATAAAAAAGAAGATTAATTAGTTTATATCATCATTAATAGAAAACCTATTAAATTATGTCCACGCATGCTAATTAATTTTTATGAAAACCAAATTAGAGCACTTATCATAAGCAAACTACTCCCTCTGTCTCTAATTACTTGTCCACTTTTGAATTGATACACCTATTAAGAAATCAATTAATGACATAGTGAGTTTA
The DNA here is from genome assembly GCA_029582685.1 of Solanum piurae. NCBI lineage: Eukaryota > Viridiplantae > Streptophyta > Magnoliopsida > Solanales > Solanaceae > Solanum > Solanum piurae. The sequence continues at coordinate 17,959 of JAJOOO010022168.1, forward strand.
CCATCTATTAATTATGAAGTGGATGAAAGGTTCTACATTTTTTAAAGTAATTAGTCATTTAATTGAGGGTATAATAGGTAAAAAAAATTGTCCTTTCTTGATTTGTCAAAATGGACAAGTAATTATAGACAACTATAAAAGGAAAAATGGACAAGTAATTAGAGACAAATGGAGTAATAATTATTCTCTATTAAGAGTTTGATTTGCTATTGCCAACTACTAAGACTAAGACAATGCTTATGGCTCTCTCTCAAAAATAGGGATAACTTGCCCAAACTTTTTAAAAGAATTGTTAGGTAAAAAAAACATAGAAAAAATTGTCCAAGATGATGTGCACATGAGGCCATTGTTAGAGAAGTATAATACTACCAATTTGTGGCTACAATTAATTAATTTAATGCCTCTAAGAAAGAGATTAGTGTTGTCTTAATTCTTTCAACGAGTCGATACCTTTTTATTTTTAATTTTATTAAAGCCCCCTTGTGGTGTGGACGATTTGGTATCGAAGGAATTAGATTCGGATCATGCATTCATGTGGAGTGAGAACAAAACCATTATGACTCCTTCTGAATCGTTGTCTTTCTTCTCCGAAAAGCATTGGATATATAACTCTGGGACAAGGTACGATTCATGAACTGTGATTCTTCAATGTAGTTCATATTCTTATATATGTGATTGAACTATTAGACTAGTGAAATAAATTTAATAATCGTGCTAATTAATGAAAACTACCAAGATCCATTACCACAAATATATTTAGACTAGATATGAAACTTGTGTCAACATGAGTCCAATACATTTTGCTCTTCAGCCTTAATTTTTGTGACACAAAAATTATGATTTTTAATGTAATATAATGTGGTTTGCTTTTCGTATGTGGCCAGTTTAAGCCCTTTAAATACGTGTGATAAATTAATGATTCGTTAAAGACTAATTGAAAATAAATACTTAATTAGTGACTTTAATTTTCTTCATTAATGAATTTAATCTTTCTTTATAGTTTCGATAAAAGACAACATAAAGCTTACTCAAACTTTTTAACATTCATAATAATAGAATGCAGTTATCACTAAGCAGATATATTTAAACGAAAACATTCAAGTTGGTAATAGCTAGAGATATTATTAATTAATTTCTCGATCATTTTAGGAAATAGAGATACTTTAGGTTGACCTTCAAGATTAAATATTCATTAATTTATTTATTTACGACCCCAAGACAATTAGACAAGCATAAAGTATATTGTTATGCCGTAATTTTACTATCTGTAGAAAAATCACTTTCTGAAATGTTTCTAAGTATAAAACAATTTGAGAAAAATACTTAGAAAAGAGTCGCTACTTAATTTTTTTTTAAAGAAATTAAGAAAACTTATAATTTTCAAAGATTTAAACAGAAAAAAAATTATTTGAAAATACCAAAGTGGGTTCGGGGTTCAATTTACACTTCGAGAAGGGTTTAAGCATTCGAAGTGCCCGCTAACATGCGGTTGACCTGCGACTTGACTAAAATATATTTGACTATTTTTAGGAAAATAATGATTTAACATAAAAAGTAATAACTTACAATAATTGATTAACCTTGATAAAATAATTAAATAAATGACGCATTTTATTTTATTTTATTTTATTTCTTAGAGAAATTGACCTAATTAAAGAATTTGAATTAAAATACAGCATGTGATTAGGATCTTATTAAAATTACATTAATTAAATTTATTTGAATAATTTTTGAAATAATAATTTGAGCCAATTTGATCAATTAAAGCATGAAAACTATTTTTAATGAATAAAATGTGTTGACTAAAGATTATAAATAAAAATACAAGAGTTGATAAAAAGTGAAATTTTATTAAAATAAACTAACATCATCTTTTGGGGATTTAATTAAGTTAATTAACAAAGTTAGAGTTAAAATAAAACAAAAATAATTGCAATCAAATGATAAAGAGAGGGAGAGAAGAATTTGGGCCTTTCTTGGGCCTGCTGCAACTGATTTGGGCTTCAGCCCTATTTCTGCCCCTTTTAAATCATGTGTATACACCAAATGTATACTGAAGTATACGGGCTTTATTTTGAACCATCTTCCTGTATATCAGACTGCATATCAAACATATACAACCTATTTCGACCCCTGCGACATGTTATTCGATTTTTGCATGTATCTCGCTTCACTCGATCTGTATATCGATGCATACTGAATGTATACAGGCAGCATATCAGCCCCTTTTTCAGCTTTCCGAGGCCTGTAAATCAGTTCCTGCCCCTGTAATTTCTTCCCTTTCACTCAAACAAGATGAGGCTGACTTGAAGAAGGGTTTGGGGTTCCAAATAACCCGAAATACAAAGGAGAAAGAGAGTCCAGAATGAACTCGGACGATGTCACATGTATCAAGATAAAGAAAAAAAAAGGAATTAATAAAGGATTTCTAACAATTCAAAATTGCAATTATGTCTTCAACTAAAAATAATCACGATATGACTAATTCAAGATATCTACAATTTACTACAAGCACAAAAAAAAGTATAAGCATATAAAGTATCACTAATGCTCACCACGTGATATACTACATACTACTTCCAATGATTTCATGTTGACAAATCAGCAAACAATCACATGCTTAGCCATATGTAGAACAGATATAAGGAAATTACTCATGCTATAATTGTAAGCCATACAAAACAAGAAAAGTTCATGTGATTATACAGAAGAAGAAGAAAAAACAGAGAATGGGAAATATTGACAAAAATGCGAAGCTAAAGTTTTGTAGAGATTGGTTATATACTTAGCTTATTCGATCTTGAATAGATTTAGACCATAACAAAAGTATGTGAATACACCAAAGTGAAAAAGACATAGTTTAAAAATTCTAGACCATGAGCATATAAATTATAGACTAGACGAGAATAGAGATTAGATTAGATTAAGCTAGTATTGTCAAGAGCTTACGACAACAAATCATAAAACAAACAAAACACCCATCGCCAACAAGAAGAGCCACTATTGATATGCTTCTCATTTTTAAAGCCAAAAGTTGAAATGTCATGATGAATCAGTAACCAGCCATATGGCAGGGTCAAAGATTTTGGACAAACTCAACATACAACAAGAGAAAACTCGAAACAGAGTGAGAATCGCACAAAGGAAACCAAACCAGGAACATGATTTCTAAGGGACAATATACATAGAAGAGGGGGCGTTACCTTTTTCCGGGCAGTGAACTTGGACGACGAGCTTAATGATGAAGTATCCACCATCACAAGTGAGATTCCAACGAGCTCCGAAGAAGCTCCGATGAGACGAAAAGAAATTCCCAAAAATCTAGACCTAACTTTCGTGTTTTTTTTTTTTGATATTATATTCATCAATCTATGATTACGACTTCAAAAATTCCCCTTTTTTGATCCAAAGAATCCTCTGCCAAGACGTTAATGGAAGGAAAGTATATATAGGAAGAGAATGGAATCGATTAGGGGGGAATCAGATGGAAAGGAAGAATTTGAATTTGAAATTCAAGTTCTCTTTTGGATAAGGTTGCTGGATTTCCACGATTTGGTGAAGAGATGGGACGGTTTGGTACTATTGGGCTGGGAATGAATTGGATTGGGAATTGTATTGTTGTTGGATTGATATGAATTGCTTTGTTTAGGATTGGGCTGAACATTGAATTAAAACTGGGCCGGCTGAAATTGAGAGGAAAGGCCCAAAACTTTGGTCAAATGAGTTTAAGGGGATTTGGCTAATAAGTTACAATTTTAACCGAATTGAGTGGTCAATTGCATTACGAATTTAGCCAATGAATTAAGAATGTAGTCAAATGGAATTCATTTAGTAAATTCGGCTAGTGATTAAAAAATACGAATTAATTTAAATTAATTAATGAGCTTCTTAATTTTAACAAAATAAAATAATTGACTTAATTATAAACTAATTAATTCAAAAGTGCAAACTATTATATAACTAAACTAATTAGTAAGACATTTAAGTAAAACAAAAATCTATTTTGAGATGATTTTCGAATATTTATAGGATATACTTATTTCATACATAATTATATAAAACATATATATTATTAAAAATCATAAAAAATGATACAAAATAACTTGCAAACTATATTATATTTTTTTTTTGATATTTTATAAAACTAATTATTTTAAATCATTTGAAATTGAAGAAGCTCGATGATTAATCTATAATGTGGAGGTCCAAAATTGGGTTTCAACATATATTTATAACTTAATGTTGTTGTATCAAGGGACCTATTATCATAGTGGAGATATATTAATTATATACTTAATTTGGATTATTTTTTTAAAATAATAAGGTGTAGTTTTCATTGGTTTGATAACTATTTGGTCATGTACTGATTAATTTATGGCTCTATTCTTGGAGCCAATAATAAATGTGTGTTTAAACTTATACATATTATTTACATGTTTGAAAACTAGGTAAGAATTATAACATAATAGTTTAAAACTAAATAATTATTCCCAATTATTCAGTATATGTTAACCTATTCCTTTTTCAATCTAGTCTATTAATACCTTTTAAAAAATGAAAACATAATAGTTTAAAACTAAATAATTATTCCCAATTATTCAGTATATGTTAACCTATTCCTTTTTCAATCTAGTCTATTAATACCTTTTAAAAAAATGATTTTTTTCTAAATTTGAAAATATGTGATATACAGTGATACATATATAACTACTATATATTCGCGGAAAATGATATTTTCTGGTCATCTAAACAACGAAAACAACACTTTGAGAAAATTCAACCAGATTTGAATTGTGCATCATTTCATTATGTATAGTGCATTAATTAATTAATTAAGTTGTTAAACTTCTTAATTAGAGAAGGTTGACAGCTAAGTACTCCACTAACATATAACTTTGCTAATAGTGGTTAATTAAACCGCCTAATTAATAAAACATAACAACTTTATCCCCCTTAAGTGTAACCTCCACTTCCATATATGTCTTTAATTTGTTCTAAACCGTCCTAATTGAATAATTTTATAACCTAAGAGTCACCACTAGCTAATTAATCCATACACAAAAAAAATTAATAATTATTGCTTGGTTACAAATGCAAGGAGCTTCCTCTATAAATTCCCTAGTACTCTATGGCAAATACACATATCAAACACTTAGCAATATTAATTTTATCACTTAGGATAAACATTTCAAATATGGCATCCATGGGGGTAAACTATGCATATCTTCATGTACAACAAAAACGTCTAAAAGAGAAATCAAAGAGAATAACAGAGGAGGAAAATGCTCGAAGTAGTAATAATGAGAGTGGTGTGGTGAAAAAATTAACTATGGATGGTAAACGTAGTAAGGATAAGAAAATTTACCCTGGTGGATTTGGTTCTAATGAGAACTTAGGTGAAAATAAAGAGTAGTAATTTTGGACTATGCACAATATATAGAAAGAGGGTATGTTAAATAATGTACAAGTTTAATTTCTAGTTCTTTTTTTTTTGTTTCGCACCGATGTCCAAAACTCATATCGGAGCCCCGAGTAAATCTGGATCGCACACTGCAGGACCCATTTAGAAGTGACACTCACAATAGAATTTTCTCCATTCTAGTGTTCTTTCCCTTCTAATTTCTCTCTTTTTTAAAGCTTGCTGTAAAGTTTGTTGTTGAAGCATTCACCTAAATTGTGCATGTTTATATATGGTATTATTAAATTATATGAACCCTTTTATTGATTATAAAAAAAAAAGTCAAAATTGTTGAGGAGTTGCAGTCACTTCATATTATATGGCCATATTATAAAATAATGTCTCGCTAAAATTGCACTCCAAGCTCGAAATAAAATTTGTGAAATTCATATACAAAGTCCCTATGTAAATTTTCGTTGAAAATATAATAATATTAATATGTGATTTCTTCTGATCTCCCTAATTCTTTTTGGGCAAGCATGAAATAATCAAAATGCATTCGGCGGGGACACCACCATTATCTAAATATAAACAAAAATAGAGTGTAGCAACATTGAATTTTGAAATTATTTACTTTTAAAGCAGTATAGTTAAATTTATAGACGTGGTTTAAAAACTAAAATTGAGATGGTCAAAATATGTGATTTGTATACCATAACATTGCTTAATTAATGTGAACAAGATTAAAAAAACAATGAATATGAAATTTGAATCAAAATAGTAAAGTAAAAGAATAGCATGAGCTTGAGGTTCAATGTTGATGGCTGACAGTGTTTTTAGATCTCCCCGCTCTAATCGTTCATCTCTCTTATACTTTCATTAACACTAAATAGTCGTTCGGTGTGATGGATAAGAGAAAATATTGACGTGATAATTTTTTAATGTCTCTTTATTTCTTGTCCAGTTATAATGTATGGAATACTTATCTCAAAATTAATAAATATTATTGGGACAAGTTGTCCCTGTTGGGTTCAAAAACAATCTGGGCGTCATGCATGCGGAAGCTTTCAATTACAAATCATGTTGGTAATAAATTAGAAGACAAATAAAAGCATACTAAAAACATATGATTAATATGATTTGGTCAGAGGACCTACATATTATAAAACTAATTAATATTGAAAAAACATAAATATGTTGGGAGAAAATATTCCCATAAACAGAACTCTTAAACGACTACATTGCGTATCCTATTGTGTTCTTCCCTAAGGAAAGAATAACCAAATATGAAAGAATATTATATTTTCCTAGCATTTATGGTAATATTTTGATTTTCCTTTTAGGAAAAACTAAAACTCAAATATATGGTAAAAAAGAAAAAATCAATACAACACCCTAACAGTCCCTTCCTCTTTGGTGGAATAAAAATACCAGGATAACTTATCTTGGAATAAAATAATTAAAATTACAAAAACATCGCTCAAATCCTTTTTATTATTACTTTCCATACCTTTACACCACAATTAGGTTGTTTTAATGCAGTTTTTGTTGTTGTTTTTTTTGGTTAAAACATGGATTGCATAAATAAACTTAATGTATTCCCATAGCTGAATGTTGGGTCACGGTATGGCTTTGAATATCAGAGTTACAAAAAGAGATGGTCCTAGTAAATATAAAGTTACATCGATGTCTGCTTGCACAACTTTCCTAGCACACATTGGTGGAACTTTCAAAAAATTAGGAGCCTCGTGGTTACCTCTCCTCGCACCTTCTTTAGCTAGTGCGTCCGTTATTTTGTTCTGCTCCCTGTACACATGTGTTGAGGCTAGTTTGTCCGCTATTTGTGGTTGTTTTGATGTTTTTTAACTTTTTTCCAATTTAGGTTGTTGTTTTGGTACAATTTTTGCTCCAATTTTGATTCATTTGTTTTTGTCATTTTTTTTTCTTATGATTGTGAAGAGGAGAGGCTTCACACAAGCCTCAACAAATTGCTCTAATTTTGATTCATGTGAAAGGCAAAGTCAAACAATTGAGATTCATTTGGTTTTGTTTTCAAGTGTGAAATAACTAAAGTTTTACAAAAATAATAAAAATATAAAAAGTTAAATAAGGTGAAAGATATTTTTTGTTAACATTAATATAATATAAAAAATTAAATAATTAATAAAAAATAATCTCACAATAATTAACCCCAAAATAACTAATAACAGAATAACCAATTCCAACATAATTAATTTCATCGTAACTTGTCTTTAAATCAAACAAACTTAACTATTCTAACATTTTTTATTAGACTTCCCAATCTAAGAAATTAACTATCAAGTTAGGCCAATATCTACTAGTAATAATTACTAAAGTCCCTTTCCTTAATGTCTTTGGAAACTAATTCCATTGGCCCCAAATAAAAGATTAATAGATTAGCAACTTAGCATCATAGGACACACACATTTAAAATAAATTAATTACAAACTTTGATTATCATGAAGACCAAACTACAGCACTTATATGGAATAGGAAATAATTTTTTTCTCTAAAGTTTTGTTCTCTATTGAGTGGAATTTGCTCACTTGAACAAATTGTATAGATGAATTATTAATAATTAATAAAAGTAAGCACACTCCACAATCTATCTATATATAAAAGAAGAAGAAAAAGTGCCACGTGTCAGCACCACAAAAAAACAATAATTATTTATTAAAAAACTGATTTTAAAAAAACAATAATTGCCATTAAAAAAATTAAAAAACTTATTGTAAAAAAGAAGAAGTTAAAACGGTCAATTAATAGTTAGTTGTAGAAATGGGGTAGTTTATTTTTCATTCATTTTTAAAATTAATAGAAAATCTGTAAAAAGAACTCACCACAAAAAAAGAATTAATTTAAAATCTAAGAATCTAAAAATAAAAATAAAAATAAAAATTTGCAATCACTTTAAAAAACTTAAATCATCAAAAATTGAAAATATAAACTAATAAATATAAAGATTTACAAAGTAACGTATGTTTTCCTTTTTAAAATCTGATTTTTTTAAAAAAAATGCAAATTATGACTTTCTTTGTTTGGAAGTTATTAATAATTAAATTAAAAAGTTAAAATTTAAAAGAAGAAAGAAAAATCGCATATCTCTCATTTCCCCCACTAACTTGCAAATCCATGCACAGTTATATTTCAATTAAAATTCAAATCTTAACTATAGCAAACCACTAATCCCCATTTAAAAATCTTCTTCTTTGGCTTTTAAGTATCCAAACAACGAAAAATTCTTTGATTAGTAAATAAAGAGACAGAGAGAAAACATTGTCAACGTAGTATCTTTATGCTCCTTATTCACCCTCACCAAGACAGTGAAGAAATTTGAGAAAATCTCTATATTTATTGTCACAATTTGACATGCATTATGTTTAGTGACTATTTTTGCTCAATTTATGATTATGATTTGATTCTTTAATATAGATTATTTATTCGAAAAGATATATTGTCAAATTGCTATATATACTAGATGAAGGTAAGAGTGTTACATAAGAGTTCAAATCAACCTCTGTCCAAGCATTATAGGTATTGTCTTTTAGAATTTGTAGTTATTTACTTTTCCATTACTCACTTTCCTTATTGCATA
>JAJOOO010022169.1:0-21004 GCA_029582685.1 Solanum piurae
ATATACCTGCTTTTAGTTTTGGTATAGATATCATGGTGGCCTCGACGGCCCAATCAGGACTTCTGTGCTAGTTGGCTATTTATTTATATGATCTCCTGGGAGTAGTTGTTTCTTTTATAGATCAGTTGGCAGGGGCCTTGCCTGTCGATGGCTTAATTTTAAGCCGAGATATACTTGTTTGATTTCTTGATTGCGTGTGGCTGCCATGCGCTAGTAGCAAATGGTTCAGCAGGGTAGGCTCGGGCCTGAGTTTTGGCATTAGGAGCCAGTTGCACCCTTGAGTTTGGGGTGTGACATTATCACCTATGCTTAAAAGCGTAGCCTAAAAGGAAAAAAGGCCATGCTTTGTAGTACCTCATATAGCAACATTTCTATCTCATACAATTACACTTTCAAGCGTGGTCTTTGCTTCCTTATTGCCCACGATTTTAAAGTGTTGTCTTTTCTATCTTATGTATGACAACACTTTGAAATGTAGTCTTTGCCGACGTGCACACCACAATTTACATGGAATATGCTACACAATTGACAGTCCTATGGCAACACTTTTAAGTGTGGTAATATTATTTTGGCTATAAAATATTTATATGCCACAATTTCTAATTAAAAAACAACAATATTGTTTTGCAATAAATAATCTCAAGCATTAAATTAGCTAATAAGTAATTCAAATATATAGATTTGCAATAAACTTCAAAAGATAATATGTCTTGTGTACATACACATACTTATAAAGCAATATTCTAAATATGTGTACAGTAGTTCAAAAACTCTTACAATAATTCAATATATTCTAGCAATGAATATATTTCACAAAATCAAATATAATATATTCAAACTTGTAACACCTCGAAAATCAGACTTAGAGGTTGCAGCAGAAAAACACAAGAAAATAGTGTACCACGGCAGGGTTCATGGACTGTGAAAGGAAAAACGGTCCGTCGACCTGCCCATGGTTCACACCCCAGAGGTGGTGGACCACAAAGCCCTTCACGGGCTGTGGACCACCTCACGAGCTGTGGGAAGGCTCATGGGGGTGAGGCAGAATCTCCCAGGCTCTGCCGTCAGACCGCGGAGCCCTCCATGGGCCGTGGTGGTTCGTGGACCTTAGCCACCAGACCCCAACCCAAGTGAAGAACCACGGTGACCTTTACGGTCCATGGTCCTTCACAGGGGCCGTAGTAGGGTTTGTGATTGGACCACCCAGAACTAGCAACCACTGGACCAAGGACCACGACCCACTTGATGATCCGTGGTCCATTTGAAAGTCCGCCATAGGGCCCATGGTCAACCTTGCCAGATTTTAAATCAGGGGTTGTTTGCTCTTTTCCCCAATGTGTTAGACACCTAAACTACGTATTTTTGGTCAGTTTAAGCCTATTAACTTAATCAAAACCTACCCTAATCGATTTTTAACAAAAAATTCATCGATCTTTGAGAAAAACAAGAGAGAAAAGTCGAGTAGCCCTCTCTAAGAATGCAACAGGTTTCCTTCAGTTCCAACTCTGAAATCAAAAGATTTCTCTGTGAAATTCGTCACAAGGTATGTGGGATTTCACTAGTGGGTTCCTTCCATACATTAGGTCCCTAGAATTCAGTTAGAATCTTGACTCCCTATGTATTGTTTAGATTTAGGGTTTCTAGACTTTAGGTAAATTTTTGCAATTTAGCAATTATGGTATTCCAAATCATATTATCATGTTTTCGTGACATTGTGCTTATCTTTTTGCACGAAACTCATAACACTAGTGGTGTATATTCATTTAGTTCATGAATTACACCAGCTAGGTCAGATACACATATATACAAGACTCGGATTTCAAATGTTTCGTTACTAGTACTAAAATAATGCATTATCAGTTATCATGTCAGAATATTGAGCTATCTAGTATAATTCAGTTATGTTGTTTATTCAGATTTCTAGTTGGGAGTAAGCTTAGACTGAGTGGACTAGGGTTCAGTGTACACGTATAGTCCCAGAACTACGTGCCCCGTAGATAAATAAGTCCTCTCTGTGGGCATTATATTTAGTGATCTTGCAAGTCATGCCTTTATACCCTTGGCAAGGTATATTGGGTCCTTTCGATGGGACATATACATCAGAATCGACGTTTATCTCACGTGGTTTTATGTCGGTTATTAGTAGCTCCCACAGTCAAACTTTAATGCATTGGACCAGTTTTTCAGTTATATTTCAGTATTCGGTCTTAGCATGTTATGTACTTGGTCATTGAACCCATTTCAGTTCATTTGTAGTATGTTTTCAGTATGTCCAAATTATATTATTGCTTAGTATGTGTTGTTCAGCTTTATCCTATCCTACATGCTCAGTACATTCCAAGTACTGATGCATACTCTACGCTACATCCTTTCATGATGTAAATTCATGTACTCAGCATCCAGGTCACGCGTAGATCGGCTCCCGATCTCCATTTTCAACAGCTTCAGTGGTGAGTCCTCACATTTCGAGGACAATAGACATTTTTCTATATGTAGTCTTTTAATTTCAGTTTTCAATATTTTCTAGAGTTAGTTGGGGGCATGTCTAGTAGTTTTAGTCAGTAGAGGCTTCTTTTCAGACATAGTTTAGTTTCAGCTTTAGAATTGAGTTTAATTTTTCATCTGTATTGAACTCATAAGTATCTTATTTATTTAGAATAGCTAATTTGGGTATTCCCCACTATTAAGGTTTATCATGATTTAGCTTCCGCATCAGTTTTAATTGTTATAGAATATTTGGTCTGCTTATGATATGTCAGTTCAGGGTTAACTTGGGGTCACTCGTGATCCTAGGTCCCATGTTAGTCAAGGGGGTAGCCTTGGGGCGTAACCAACTTGGTATTAGAGCCTTAGGTTCAATAGTCCTAGGATATCTGAAAATGTGCACTAAGTAGAGTCATTTTCATGGGTGTGAAGTCCACCACATCTAATGAGAGTGAGGCTACAAAATGTTTTAGGAAACCCTTCACTTTCTTGCTATTCTTATCGTGTGTGGGTATGATCTCATTTGTAACTCGTCGTTATGTATTTCAGATCATGCCTCTACGTAGAGCTAATGCAAGGAAAGCTAACACAACCATTCCAGTCCGAGATCATGATATTTTGAACGTAGAGTTTCGAAATGCGATTCAGCTTTTTGCTCAGAGAGTAGCTAACCAGAACAATTAGTAGGTCCCAGTTCCTACCAATGCTAGTAACCAGTCACAGATTTTTGGTAACTGGACAATATGCCCAATCTGCATCACAATATGTTGTGATCTTTCCATTAGAATTACTGGATAGTAATAGACCTTGACCAGGCTATTTTTTTAAGATACTTGATGACCCTCAATGCAGCATCCATATGTGACCTTTTAGGTTGTTGGAGAAATTGATAGAGACTTTGAGAACTATAAGAAATATTTGGTCTTGTCATGTTAAGATAAAGCAGTTTCCGAATAATTTTTTGATACATAATTTGATCTACTAAAGGATTTTCCGGTATACCTTGCTTGACATGTTCATCATACTATCTTGAGGTAAGCTTAATATTACAATCAATAGGAGTACTTGCGGGTTTAGATGCAGAGAATCCAACTTCTGCTATGTGTTGGACATCTAAACTACGTCGTTTAACCCTTAAACTACATAGTTTTTGTCAGTTTAAGCCTATTAACTTAATCAGAACCTACCCTAATCAATCTTTCACCAAAAATTTATCGATCTTTGAGCAAAACAAGAGAGAAAAGTTGAGCAGCCCTCTCTAAGAACTCAGAAAGTTTCCTTCAGTTCCAGCCCCGAAATTAAAAGATTTCTCTGTGAAATTTGTCACCAGGTATGTGAAATTTCACTAGTAGGTTCTTTCATCCATTAGGTCCCTAGAATTCAGTTAGAATCCTGAATCCCTCTGTATTGGTTAGACTTAGGGTTTCTAGAACTTTAGATAAATTGTTGTGATTTAGCAGTTATGGTATTCCAAATCATATTATCATGTTTTCGTGACATTTTGCTTAGCGTTTTGCACGAAACTCAGAACCCTAGTGGTGTAGATTCATTTAGTTCATGAATTACACTAGCTAGGTCAGATACACATATATACAAGCCTCAGATTTCGAATGATTCGTTACTAGTACCGAAATGTTGCATTCTCAGTTCGCATTTCAGAATATTGAGCTATCCAGTATAATTCAGTTATGTTGTTTATTCAAATTTCTAGTTGGGAGTAGGCTTAGACCGAGTGAACTAGGGTTCAGTATACCCGTATAGTCTCAAAACTATGTTCCCCATAGGTAAATAAGTCCTATCTGTGGGCATTATATTTAGTGATCTTGCAAGACATGCCTTTATACACTTGTCAAGGTATATTGGGTCCTTTCGATGGGTCGTATACATCAGAATCCATATTTAGCTCACGTGGTTTTATGTCGGTTATTAGTAGCTCCCACTGTCAAACTTTAATGCATTGGACTAGGTTTTCATTTATATTTCAATATTCGGTCTTAGCATGTTATGTACTTGGTCATTAAATCCATTTAAGTTCATTTGAACTATGTTTTCAGTATTCTTCCAGTATGTCTAGATTATATTATTGCTTAGTATGTTTTGTTTAGCTTTATCCTATCCTACATGCTCAGTAATTTTCAAGTACTGACGCATACTCTGCGCTACATCCTTTCATGATGTAAGTTCATATACTCTGCATCCACGTCACGCGTAGATCGACTCCCAATATCCATTTTCAACAACTTTAGTGGTGAGTCTTCACATTTTGAGGACAATAGACATGTTTCTATATTTAATCTTTTCATTTCAATTTTCAATATTTTCTAGAGTTAGCTGGGGCATATCCAGTAGCTTTAGTCAGTAGAGGCTTCTTTCAGACATAGTTTAGTTTCAGCTTTCGAATTTAGTTTCATCTTTCATTTGTATTGAACTCATAAGTATCTTATTTATTTTAAAACAACTTTGGGTATTCCCACTATTAAGTTTTATCATGATTTAGCTTCCGCATCAGTTTTAATTGTTATAGAATATCTGGTCTGTTTGTGATATGTCAGTTCAGGGTTAACTTGGGTCACTCATGATCCTAGGTCCCGTGTTAGTCAAGGGGGTAGCCTCGGGGCTTAACAAACTTGGTATTAGAGCCTTAGGTTCAAGAGTCCTAGGATGTCTGAAAAGCTGCACTAAGTAGATTCATTTACATGGGTGTGAAGCGCACCACATCTAACGAGAGTGAGGCTATGAAGTGTTTTAGGAAAAACTTCACTTTCTTGCTATTCTTATCCTGTGTGGGTATGATCTCCTTTGTAACTCATCATTATGTGTTTTAGTTCATGCCTCCACGTAGAGCTAATGCAAGGAATGCTAACACAGTCCCTCCAGTCCTAAATCATGATGTTTCAAACACAGAGTTTCAGAATGTGATTCAGCTTTTGGCTCAGAGCGTAGCTAACCATAACAATCAGCAGGTCCCAGTTCCTACCAATGCTAGTAACCAATCACATATTTTTCCTACCAATGCTAGTAACCAGTCACATATTTTCTGGTAAGTGGACAATATGCCCAATTTGCATCACAAAATATTGTGATCTTTCCATTAGAATTACTGGACAGTAATAGACCTTGGCCAGGCTATTTTTTTAAGATACTTGATGACCCTCAATGCAGCATCCATATATGACCTTTTAGGTTGTTGGAGAAATTGATAGAGACTTTGAGAACTATAAGAAATATCTGGTCTTGTCATGTTAAGATAAAGCAGTTTCCGAATAATTTTTTGATACATAATTTGATCTACTAAAGGATTTTCCGGTATACCTTGCTTGACATGTTCATCATACTATCTTGAGGTAAGCTTAATATTACAGTCAATAGGAGTACTTGCTGGTTTAGATGCAGAGAATCCAACTTCTGCTACAAGTTCCCAAGTGTATTTCCTTTTTTTGATCTTGTTAACTCAATTCCCCAAAAAAACTTAAGCTCTCCTAAGTCTATTTTCTTAAAAACACTTAGTAATGCTTTTTTTTGTACCTTCAACAAGCTTTAAGCTACTACATATGAGAAGCATATCATCAACATACACAAGTATAATAGTTATCCCTTCACTATTTCTCCTAATAAACAAGGAATAGTCATGTTTACTTTGTTGAAAGTTGAGATTGATAAGGGCTGCAGTGAGCTTGTGAGTCCACTGTCTTGGGGCCCGTTTTAGCCCATAGAGGGGTTTGATCAGTCTACATACCTTATCCCCCTTGACTGGAAAACCCCTGCGGCATAGTCATATAAATCTCATCCTCCAAATTACCTTACACATATGCATTGAACACATCCATTTGATGAATATGCCAGCTTCCTGCTGCTATAATGGATAGTATAGTCCTAATTGGTACCATTTTCACTACAGAAGAGAGAGTTTCTTTGTAATCTATTCCCTCTTTTTGACTATACCCTTTTGCTACAAGTCTTACCTTAAATCTTTCCACTTAACCTGTAGATTTATACTTTAATCTTGTATATCCACCCGCAGCCTATAGCCTTCTTTCCAGCTAGTAAGTCTGTAACAGACCAAGTTTTATTATCCTCCAATGGTTGTATCTCAGATTTTATTTCCTCTACCCACCTTTGATCTTTTATGGCTTCAGAATATGTGGTAGGATCTTGCAGACCATAGATAGTCACTAAATAAGATTGATAAGCATGAGATAAATGATCATATATAAGGAACTTTTTTATTAATATTAAGTGAAACAAAATCTTCATCTCAATATACTTCATTGGACGGTGATTGGATTTTATAAGTATTAGATGTACATTGTTCCAGTATGTTACATTACTAAATAATTCGTTGAGTCGATATCAATATATTTTATATTTGGATGGATCATACAGTAGACTTTTGTATACTACATTACAAGATAAGACATGAAATCAATGTCAATATATTTCATTGTGAGTAGATCATGCAAGGGATTCAATCTATTACATTACTAGATGAATCATGGAGTTAATGTTAATATAATTTATGCTTAGAATGATTAACAAGTGAACTCGGTGTTTTGCAATACTAGATGAGACATGTAATTGTCAATGTATTACATGTTCGGATAGATCATGCAGTGGGATCACTTTATTGTATTATTTTGATAAAGAACAAGTACCTCCTAGGCTATGATCGAAATCCTAGAGATACATCTTAACTAAACTAAGGCCTTATTACACCTACCCCCTCCTACAAACCCATTTTTCTTTTGTAATTATGCACACCTTTTGTCTTACATGCCATCCAAACATCTACCACGTGCCTCAACTATGTGGAGTCACAAAGTGTGCCACATAAGCCAAAAGATGAACAAAATTACAAAAAATAAAATGAGTTCAGGGGTAATAGGACTTTAGTTTAGTTAAGGTGTATTATTGAAATTCCGGTCATAGTTTAGGAGGTTGTGCCGTATCCTTATATTATTAGATATATAATGTAATTAATGTCAACATATTTTATGATTGAGTCATTCATGAAGAGGCCTTATACTATTAAATTATTGGATAAGTCAAATCAATTTTAATGCACCTCGTGATTTGGTGGATCATGAATTGGAATCATTCTATTACATTACTAGATGAGACATATAATTGATGTTAATAAATTGCTTACTTGGGTGGATCATGAAGTCGACTCAAACTAGTACATTGTTGTATGAGTCATGGAATCAATGTCATAGTATTTCATGCTTGACATACCCAAGAATGCAATACATTGACACTGATTGTATATCTCATATAATAGTATACTTTATTGAATCCATTTTACTATCCATCCTAGTACGAAATACATTTACATTTATTAATAAACTAATAACGACCATAACTACATTTATCATATATCAATCACTAGCTACTTACAAATTTATATTAAATATAATAAAATATCATAATATATTGATTGATATAGGCTTAGAAAATATAACAAGCTTTTATCTTCATAAAACTAAAAATTTGTAATCCTTTGGATCGACAACAATCTTCTACATAATAATCCAACAAAGCAAGTATGTGGTCTATGATTTCATGTCCCTCTAGGTATTCAACATTCTCTTGATAATCATCATTCATTTGCGATAAAAACTCGTATATCATGATTATTCGATATTATTTCATAATTTTTTTCCTACAATGTAATTGATAAATTCTAGAACAGGAAGTCTATAACATTAATATATATATCTTCTACCAAAACAAGTTCTGATCCCCAACTGGATTTCCCTCCAAGTATTCTATACCCTTTATTTTTTCAATACTATCTTTTTAATTCATATATTCTTCAACGTTGTACTCACAATTCACTTCTAAATTATCATTATTCACATCGTAACCCAACATAGCAAGTGTGAAAACAAAAACACTCAAGAAACTATTTTGAAGAATAAAAATAGAGTGAACTTATGAAATTCCAGTAATGCATTAATTTGCAGAAGATCTGAATTTATCCAAGGAAAAACATAACCATTTCTTATCTAGTAGCCACTTAGAAATTGGATGTTAAAATTGAATAAGAACATTACCACTAACAGCGATAAAATGGGCCACTAACTTCAGAAAATTAAGCAACTAAAGTTGAGTAAGTCTAGCTAGAAAATAGGAAGCACTAAATTGAAATATGTAAAAGTCAGTAAAAACAATAAGTTGAAAAAATGCCAATTATCTAACATTCCTCCTTGGCATTTTTATGACAAATACCAATTCTCTGCCTCAGATCTTCAAACATTTCATTTGGTAGTGACTTAGTGAAAATGTCAGCTAGCTGGTTCTTAGATGAACAATGAACAACAAACACTTCATTAGATTATTGGAATCCTCTAAGAAAATGAAACTTGATCTTGATATTCTTAGTTCAACCATAAAACACTAGATTTTTTGAGATTGAAACTGATGAACTGTTATCACACGTGATCTTGGTAGCTTATGTTTGTTCATGGCCCAAGTCCTTTAACATCTTCCTTAGCCAGATAACTTGATTCATAGTAGATGCGACATCTATGTACTCATATTATGTTGTTGATTGAGCTGTATTTCTTGTTTTCTAGAGCTCCAACTAAAACAACTTGTCCCCAAACAGAAAAGATATCTAAAGGTGCAAATAGAATCACCAACTTCGCCACCCCAATTACTATTATAGTACCTGAATAGGTTCATAGTTACTTTGGCAGATGTTGGGAAAAAAGTTCCAAACTTGTTGGTTCCTTTAATATACCTTAACACTCTTTAGCCATTGTGAAATGTGTGTCTTTAGGCGAATGCATGAACATAGAGAGCAAACTTTCAACTAATGGAATGTCAGGTCTGTTTGCGGTTAGATATAGAAGACTACCAATTAAGCTTCTATACATACTATCGCTCACTTTTCGGAATACTCATCCTTGCCAAGCTTCACACCAATAGAGATTGCAGTACTCATACAAATGTATTTCTGTTGGCATATGAAAATTCCATCACTGGACTGCAACACTTCTATGCCAAGGAAGTACTTCATGACGCCAAGATCAATCATTTCAAAGATTTTCTCCATTACATCCTTGAACCTTTGGATTTGTTCAATTTTGATTCATGTCACAAGCATGTCATCCACATAAATTAAGGCAATTAAGGACTCACCTGCAGTGACTTTAACATACAAAGTAGCTTCACTTTGGCTTCTACGAAAGCCAAGTTGGATGAGATGATTGTCCATCCTCTCATACCATGACCTTGGGGCTTATTTTAGGCCATACAAGGCCTTCGTTAAGAGATAAACCTGATCCTCTTTTCCATGAATTGAGAAACCATCAGGTTTCTCTACATAGATCTCTTCAACAAGCAAACCATTCAAAAAATCTGATTTGATATCAAGTTGATGAATCTGCTAAGAACTATGAGATGCAAATGCAAGAATAAGCTAGATTGTGTCATACCTTGCTGCAGGAGCAAATTTTTCCTGGTAATCTGTACCATATTGTTGTGTGTATCCCTACACCACTAAACTAACCTTATGTTTGCAAATTGTTCCATCAGGATTGAGTTTTGTCTTGAAAATCCATTTTACACCAATCACCTTGCGATTTCTAGGTCTGTCAACAAGCTACTAGGTTCCATTCTTCTGGATCATGTCTAGTTCATCTTGCATAGATCTCCTCCATGCATGAGAGTATTGTGCTTTAGCATAGCTTGTTGGATTAGAGGTAACCAAATTACACTGCTGGTAGATATCTTTTAAGGTTCGAGTTCCCCTCATTGGTACATCATCCACTAGTTTATCTTCTGGAAGTTGAGGATGCTCTTTCGAAAATAAATCAGAATAAAAGGTCTTCTAATTTTTCCAGTCCCAACCAGGTGCTTCATCAAACTTCATTTCTCAGTTGAGAATTAGTTTTTCTATTTTCAAATAGAAAATCATGTATCCTTTGGATGAACTATAGCCCATAAATATGCCCTTATGAGCCTTATTGTCCAGCTTATTCCTCTTTGTTTCTAGAACTCGATAATAACATATACACCCAAAGATTCTGAGATGGTGTACTGATGGTTTCTTCCCACACCAAGCTTCATATGGAGTCATGTCATGCAAGGCCTTAGTAGGCAATCTGTTCAGTAAATATACAGAGGTATTGACTGCCTCCGCCCGATACTGATTTGGGATCATTCTTTCGAGCAAAAGACATCTAGTCGTCTCCATTACTATTTTGTTCCTCCTTTCAGACATGCCATTTTGTTATGGAGTGTATGGTAATGTCAATTCGCATTCAATACCTGTGCTATTACAAAACTCCACAAACTGAGAAGAATTATATTCTCCTCCATTGTCAGACCTTAAAGCGTTAATACTAAGATTACATTGATTCTATACTAAAGCTTTAAATTATTTAAAAACATCAAAGATTTCAGTCTTCAGTCTAATGAAATAAACCCAACACATTTTGGTGTAGTCATCATTAAAGAGGAGAAAGTATTTGTTACCACTCAATGAATTTGTTTTCATTGGGCCGCAAACATAGGTATGAATGAGCTGAAGTTTCTGGTTAGCTCTACATACTTGATTTTCTTGAAATGAAACTTTTGTTTGCTTTCCATGTTGGCAGGTTTCAAAAATTTGAGCATTAGAAATAAATTCAGACATATTTTCCACTAGCGCCTTCTTTTTCATCTCTGCAATGCTTCTCATATTGAAGAGACCAAACCTTTTGTGCCATAAGTTTGTACATGTTTATGAAGTAATAGTGTAAGCATGCTCAATTATTCTCAATTATTTTCTCCCAATCAACTGAAAACATTTTGTTGCTCATCTTGACATAAAATAATTCTACTTCAGAAGGGTCAGAAACAACACATTCACGATTCTTAAAATGCCGAGAATAATTATTTTCAAGCATATTTCCAACACTCAACAAATTTTGACTCATACCAGGTGTGTATAGAACTTTAGGAATAGTGTTGATACATGATATTGTTGACATAGACATTGTACCCCTGTCTTTGACTTCTATTTCCTCATTGTTTCCCACTTTTACTTTAGATTTGTATGTATCATCAATGTCAAAACCCGGGAGTACCCCCTAGACGTAACATGGCATACTTGACCCCGAAGGGGTCTCATACAAGCCTCTAGCATCATCATTACATACGACATTGGAATAATGCGGAAAATTTAAAACTTTACAATCGAAGTCGAAATTCACTTTCATAAAAGAGAGTAATAGGAAATTTTAGACTTTGTCTCATACCACCATCTAAAACATAGGAATACAAAGTTTGGGACTTAGCCCTTATACATCAATAAAAGTCTCAACATGAGAAGTAGAATAGAACTAAAAGATAGGAAATCCCGTCCTCGAACTTGAGGACTCACCACAACTTGGAGATAAGCAATCCAAGTCTTCTTCAAAGAGAGTGAGAGAGTCACCTAGCCGGAACCTACACTCATTAAGATTTAGAAGGAAGAAGGGGTTAGCACATAATATGTACTAAGTATGAAAACATGCATAAAAACATTAAATATGATAAAAGGACATTTTTGTTAGAAAAGTATTCCTTTGTCAAGTTTAGAAACCAACAAGCATTTACAATGTAAAATAGAAGCCATAATCACATTTATACTCACTACATGGTAATATAAACACCTTAACAACCTCTAAGGAACAATTGTGCAATGTATGGTTGGCATCCCATAATACCAACCCTACTAAGTGTCCTCCCTTGGTCATGCATATCACCTTTAAAGCTCATTATAATCATTAGTCACCAACAAGGAAATAATCATTAACATTACTTTGACTACAAGGAAAGTCATTCATAATAACTAACCATTTAAGATATATGTATGCACTTGTATCTCATCACAATAATAAGGAACCATCCCACAACATCCTACTAAGTCCACTTGTGCAATGTGGGAGTGAAGTCCCATACCCCCACTCCTACTAAGTACACTCACAAAGAAATCATAGTATAGCCCATGTCTCATTCATTATCAATCATTTAGGGAAGAATAGCATAACCAACATAGACCATGTGAGCTACATGGAATCTGGTGTCGTGTGACCCCACACCGAAGAAGGTGTCCTACTTGCCTGAGGTAGGACTAAGTGTATAACATCTAGGTGGATCCACTAGCTAAGTCCTATGTTGGCACAAAATTATGGGATAGGGAGATTGCTTCTAGAAACCCTCCCTATTGCATTGGCGGAGGGGCTTTCATCTCATGAGTTCACTTTGGATGACCCTCCCTATTGCATTGGCGTAAGGGGCCTTGCCTCATTGCCCATATCCACTCGGTGCAAAACATTATCTCCCGAATTATACATAATTAAGTCTTGAATTGCATTTAAATATGTGAAGGAATGCTCTATCCTTCACTCAATACAATCCATCAAAATAGCTCATAGATTCATTAAATGTGAGAATGTACTTTCAACTTTAGAATCAACATTAGTGTGTGAGTAAGACTTTCACATTACATTCATAGTGTTTTCATGAGAATTAGACTTTCAATCAACACAATACATCATCATCATCCTAGACTATTCATGCATCATTAAGTATAAAGGTAAGAGAAGATCAATAATTTCAACAATACCATACTCTACACACTAATCATAGGAGATTTACTTCCTAAGTCAATCAATAGGTTATACACAACTTTCATCAACATGTACAAACCCTAGCAATTTACGCCTTTTCAAAGTCATGAATCATGTCTCAAAAGTACACCTAAATATACTACAATAGGCATGAACAAAACAAGATTCAATAACTAAATTCACATAGAAACAATTCATAGTAATCATCTTGCATCAATACACCCATCACATTACTTGAAATTGGGGTCATGGGGTGTTCATGGATTCAAGGGGAATTTTACAATGAAAATCACCATTAAACATCAAATCATCAATAATATAATGCAATTAACATAATAACAAATCATTTTTAGGAAGAACCCATGGTTGGAATAGAAACCCTAGTTTTTGAACTATGTATCAATTTCGAAATCGAGAGTTGAAGGGCTTCATGGAGAAAGATATTCCATGAATCAAGGTTCCCCTACCTTAATTGAAGCTTTGCCCACGAATTGGAGTTGAGAAGATGGATTCTTGAGCCCTAACCTTCAAGTTCTTGGTGTTTTTCAATGGAGAAACTCTAGAGAGAGAAATATTGAGAGAAAGATGATGTTCTTGGGTTTCTTGTTTTATTAATTGGGAGTAACTAAAAAGGAAGAATTTTGTCTTTAAAAAGTATATATACTTATTAGGAAAAGAGTGGGAAAGTATTGGTTCATGTTTGTGAAAGATTACTTAAAATCCCTTACTTAAACTTCCATTTTTATGCTTGGCCCGCTTGAGCTCGCCCTTTGGCACCCTTGGCTCGCCAAGTCACTCAGGCAACTCGCCTAATGACCCTTAAGCTTGCCCATATTTCCAGTAAGTTCCCAAAGTGGGCATCTCAGATCTGTTGGGCGAATCGCCAACCCATTGGGCGACCTCAACCCATCTCGCCCATTTGTCCAGTAGCATAGGCTAGGAGGGACAGCATACTAGGATACCAAGTGCACTTTGGCGCATCGCCAAGTGACTTGGGCAACCATGCTGACAATAGCCAACCTGTCCAAAGAGCAATCAAGGTTCTCCTTCACCCTTCCATGATAGTTTAGGACCTTACCTTCATCCTAGATGTTTACCTTCCTCATTTTAGCTTTAGTTAGGTATTTAAACATCTCCGGAAGTTACGTAAACATGTCTATTAATCCTAACTCAACCTAGACACCAACTTAAAGTTATACCAACCCACACGATGAGGCTCTAGTTTAGCCTATTAATTTTCCGGGTTGTTACATTATCCCCTCCCACTTAGGAACATTTATCCCCGAATGACACTTTAAACGTATTAAGGGGAAAAAGACATAAAACTAGCAGCCCATCATACTAGATATCACAAAAGGTACAAACCATAGGAGGAAACATCATAAGCTCAATGCAACAACAAGATGTAAGAACTACATCCACAAATTCATGATGCATCAAAATTTCTATTTCATACAAACATGGGAGGAACTACCTTATCCAACACAAGAAAGTTCAATCACAACAATATTAAGACAACAAGTCATTTCATCACAACATATCTAAACATGTTCATCAACTCATATCATGAAATCACATATGGAAAAATCATACACAATGCAATTCATCATGGAAAACATATAATTCATGAAATTTCAATTTATACTAAACATGAATTTCATCTAGAAAATGCCTATACAAGGAAATCATGCAAAATTAAAACATTACACAAGACTTCCAAAATACTAATAACTCAAGAGGAATTTCTTACCTCAAGTTGGGATAGGGGTAGAAACAAATAGATGAGGGTAACGGGACTTCATATCGGCCTCTGCCTCCCATGTAGTACCCTCAACTAGATGGTTCCTCCAAAGGACCTTATCATAAGCTACTTCTTTGTTCCTTAACTTCTTCACTTGCCGGTCCAAAATCTCAATCGGGACCTCTTCATAAGAAAGGTTCTCATCAACTCCTAAACCATCTAAAGGAAGGATGGAAACTGGATCACCAATGCATTTCTTAAGCATGGAAACATGGAAAACCGGGTGAACCGGGGCCAATTCGCTTGGCAACTCTAATTCATAAGCAATTTTCCCGATACGCTTCAAGATTTGGTATTCCCTACATACCGGGGACTAAGTTTCCCCTTCTTGCCAAACCTCATCACGCCTTTCATAGGTGAGATTTTCAAGTAGACCCAATCACCAACCTCAAATTCAAGATTATTTCTTGTATTGTCAGCATAAGACTTTTGCCGACATTGTGTCGTCTTCAACCTTTCTCTAATGCGTCGAACTTTCTCAGTGGCATCATAGATTAGTTCGGGACCAACTAGAGCAAACTCACCTACCTCAAACCACCCAACCAGAGATCTACACCTTCTCTAATATAGTACTTCAAACGGAGCCATGGCAATGCTAGAGTGGTAACTATTGTTGTAGGCAAATTCTATCAAAGGAAGATGATCGTCCAAATTACCCTTAAAATTAATCACACTTTCCCGCAACATATCCTCCAAGGTTTGAATGGTCTGTTACGCTTGACCATCCGTTTGAGGGTGGAAGGCAGTACTAAGTTTAACATTGGTACCAAGTCCTTTTTGTAACGCCTTCCAAATATGTTAAGTGAATTGAGTACCTCAATCTGATATGATTGACAAAGGAACCTCATGCAACCTCACTACATCCTTGATGTACAACTTAGCATAGTGTTCCGCTGAGAAAGTAGTCTTGACGGGGAGGAAATGGTATGATTTCATAATCCTATCAACAATGACCCATATAGAATCGTATTGCCTTCGCGTACGACGCAATCCCATAACAAAATCCATTCTCACCTCCTCCCACTTCCAAGTGGGAATATTCATATCTTGGAGCAAACCTCCAGGTTTCATGTGCTCGGCCTTGACTTATTGACAATTTGGACATTTGACCACAAAACCCACTATATCCATCTTCATACAATTCCACCAATAGACTTCCCATAGGTCACGATACATCTTGGTGGCTCCCAAATGAATAGAATACCGCGAACCATGAGCCTCTTCTAATATTTTCTCCCTCAAACCATCAGCATCCAAAACACACAACCTACCTTGGTACCTAAGCACCCAATCTTCTCCTTAGGAGAAAACCTCAATGGGCTTATTGAGAACTGATTCTTTCAATTACATCAAAATAGGATCAAGATGTTGCTTAGACTTTACATCAACCACAAAGGACGATTTAGAACTATGATGAACCATGAATCCACCCTTGGAGGAATCCACGAGTAGGACACCTAGACAAGCCAACCTATGCACATCTGATGTACTGTGAGTTTACGGTACTATTGATACGTTTCCCTTAGGATTTGTGAATGTCTAAGGAATTTTTGTGTTAGTTTTATGTGTTTTTGTTGTAATTTCAGGAAATAAACTTAGGCGTGAAAAGATGAAGATGTAGTTGAGGCAAGTGGTGAAAAGAGTAACCTACGGAGGCACCTACGGATCGTAGGATTAATGACGCCTCGTAGATGAGGGTCATGAGATGACCATGCATGGAAAGATTGAATCTCATGGAAATATGACCAAGTGTGGAACCATGGTGGGGACTGAACGACCGTCGAATGACTTACTATCCATCCTGCAGCTCGGTAGAAGTGATCGGAGGAGTGGTTCCAGTACCTGAGTTGAAATAATCTAAGTATGGAGTGACGGAGTTGACTGACGGTCCATCGCCTCAGTGACGAACTATTTTACTGGTTCGTGGAAGCTGACTGAGAGAGGTGGATTTGTGAAGATTTCAAATCGGCTAAGTATGGAGCCATGGAAGAGACCTACGGACCGTCACTCGACTTACGGACCGTAGGTCAACCTCGTGGAATGTAGACGCGTCCTACAGTTTTATTTCCTTATTTTGTTTCCCTTTTATTGACCTATGGACTGTCGGTTACCACTGTAGCTTACTTTAGTTATTTGTTTTATTTTATTTTTTTCTTCTTGATTTCGTTTGTTTATGGTTCTTAAAATCTTTCCACCATGTTTAGTGCTTGTGTTGGGTACTATCATCTCCTCCGCAGGTACCATGATACAAAACAAGAAAGTCGTCATCAACAGGGACCGGTCAAAGTCTGTGGCGCCTTCCTTACGACTTATCAATGAGGATACCGACAGGGAACGAGTCCCGGATTACTCACCCACACCTGCCCGGACTGCCGGAACCAGTTCAAGAAGGTGCTCCCCGACGTAGTCACTGCCTCCCAGTCTGATGAGGAGGATACACTGATCGGGTCACCAACTAGGTATGGGTCTGGTTCTGAGTCAAACTCTACTGCCGGGTCTGGGTCCGCCACCGGTTCCAGTGCACATGAAGAGGCTGCCTCATCTGATGAGGCATCTAGCTCTGACGGGAGTCACATCCCTCATAATGACCAACCGGATCCTGTAGACGGAGAGCCGAACAGGTGGTGCATCGAGGGGAAGTGGCAGATTTACCTTGACACCAAGATGAAGAATGCCAAGGAAAAGATGGCCCGTACAATTACGGAGGAGCGCATATGTAATGACACACCTAGTCATTCATTTGGTTTTGGTGCGAGTTTTGTGTTTTGGAGCTTATGAACCTTGAATGATCATTTTCGATCAAAATTCCAAGAAGATGACATCGGAATCCATTTCTGACGATTGCATCAGTTCCGGAAGGGTCATTTTAGACTAGTAGCATGGTCGGCATGACTCCCGAGGTTTTCAGTGTGAGTCGGTGCAATTAGGCGTTTTAAGTTTAAGTTTAAGCCTAAGTTTGACTTTGGTCAACATTCTCAGTAAACACGCTCGGATGAGAATTCCTTCAGCGTGGTTAGATATGGAATGACATGTTTGGCCAAGATTGATTTTTCTTTTGTGTCTCGAGGTTTTCAATATTTTTTGGAGTTCTTTTGTGGTTTTTGACTTAAAATGACATTTGGGTGTGGGACCCACTTTTTATCAAGATGACCTCGTATGGAAATTTTGACTGTGTCATTGAGTCCGGAATATCAATTTTGGTATGTTTGCATATCTCGTTTGCGTTCACGGGGTTCTGAACGAGTTCGGAGTGGTCCGTAAGTTTCCGAAATATGCTGAAAATCTGGTGTAATGCAGAAAGTGCAGCACTTGTTCTAAATCTTTAAAAGGGCTTAACTCTCTTATTTCAAGTCCTAATGCAGTGATTCAAAGGTTCATCTTGTGGGGATTTTTGCAAGGAAAGCGTTCGTGAGCTCAGAAACTGATTTGGGATCCCCGTTTGAGGTACATTTCGTAAAATACCTGCTGCCACGACCCCTTTTTGTGAGCTTGATTTTGGAATTTTTGAGACTTGTTTTCTCAGCCATTTTAGGTCCGATTTCAGTGAATCTTGAGGCTATCTTGAGTGGTTTTTCGAGAAGAATATCGTGGTGTTGTCGGAATCCACTGTAGACCTCTCATTTCTGGTAAATTTACTGATTCAGCTGCTGTCCCTTTTTTTTTCTAGTTCTTGAGAAAATTTGGGTTTTGGTTGCATGTTGATATTGTGATGTTCCCGAGCCCCGAATTTTGTCCCATTTTGGGACATGAGCTCGGGGAACTGATTAGGACCTACTTTTGGGGTTAATTTCAGAATTTCCAGTGGGGGTCCCACTTTCCCCGTTTTGACTCCAAAATTGACCCATCTCCGTTTCTTGTGATTTTAGTTTCTATCGATTGTAATAACGTTGTGACCCTATTTTTGATAGCATGGCAGCATTTTGAGGTCGTTCGGAAAGTAAAAGCTTCGATGGAGTGATTTTGGAGCGCGTGTGATCGGCCTACAGGTAGGCTACGGTTTCCGTTTCTTAGATTGAGCTTGAGAATGTGAATGCATGTTCATTAGTTGGGATTTGGGTTGGGTAGTTATTGAATCACGTATAGGTGTTTTAAAATCATGTTTTCGGCCTATTTCGAGAATTATCGGGTAACTGTGAGCATGCTCTATGTTATTAATTGACCCTCCTCGCTATGTGGAGTGCTTGCATGCTTAATTACTGTGTATTTGAAGTATTTTGGGCCTTAGTTTAGGTTTGACTAAGGCTTGCCTTAAAAATACATGATTCGGATCCGATTGGCCTTAGTTTTGCCCCGACGTCGCTCAGCCAACTTAGATCCCTGTAGACTGGTGTAGCAGACTTGAGTCTGATAGTTTGGGCCTTATCTAGGTGATACGCTTACTCCGATTATAGTTATCCTTTTTTTTCCGATGTTACGGCTTTACGAGTTACGTCGGCGACACTAATTCTGCTACGCGATTTGAATTTGATTTTTGAATTCTGTTCAAAGGACTTGCATTGATTGGCTAAGTATGGATGACGTTCCATGGACATTTATGAGCGTGGATCGATTAGGATTCCTTCAGCAGCTACATTGGCACCTTTATAGAGTATCCGATTTAAGGTCCGACCTATATTGCCCAGATACTTATATAGAGCATCCGATTTAAGGTCCGGCCTCTATAGCCCAGATACTTATATAGAGCATCCGTTTTAAGGTCCGGCCTCTATTTCCCAGATACTTATATGGAGCATCCGGTTTAAGGTCCGACTTCTATTGCCCAGATACTTATATAGAGCATCCGGTTAGAGTTCCGGCCTTAGAAACTTGATACTTGTGATTGGTTACTTGGGTATTTCTGGTGAGCATCCGGTTCGAGGTTCGGTCTTCGTACTATCAGATTCTACTAATTAGGGTTGAGGTTCTGGTTCTATGTTCTCCATTCTTGGGTTCTTATATGCAATTCTCTTTAGTTATAGTTATTATGTGGGGTTATTTAACCTGCGCATGACTGTACCTTCTGGGCTTATGGGGATCCAGTTAGGTGTAGTTAGCTTATAGATTACTTTAGTTAGTTTTTTCTACATTAGTGTGCATTCAATTTTTAGTTAGATTTTCGTTCTTGACTTCGGTTTGTGTTATTCCTTCTTTTCATATTTCCTTTGCTTTTCAAGTTCAGTCATCCTATGATGCCTACTGTTACCTGTTGTTTTGGTACTCATGCTACGCTCTACATCTGTTTCGTGATGCAGGTCCAAGCACCAGTGGCCAGCGTTGATCCAGTTTGGAGTAGTCTGATCCGAAGACGGGGGTGAGCACACGTAGTTTTGTACTATTTCAGTCTCCATCTGTGTATATAGACTTGTCTTTTACCTTACGAGACAGTCCAGTCTATGTGGTCCACTTTTGGGACTTGTACTCGTTTTGTTAGTAGCTCTGTACTAGTGACTTCCAGGTTTTGGGAGGGATCTTTATTTGTATATATGTTTTGGTTTTCTTCCGCCTGGTTATGTTGTTATCTTAAATTTTGCCTGCTCTTGTTTAGTTTCTGCCCTAAGACCCATTACTTGTTGTTCCGGGTTACGGGTTGGCTTACCTACTACTGTGTTATAGTAGGTGCCATCATGATTGGAGGAATCGGGTCGTGACAAGATGGTATCAGAGCCTCATGTCACCGGTCTCACTTGTATAGAGCTACACGTCTAGTGGAGTCTTGCGGAACGATGCGGAGACGTCCGTAACTTATATTCGGGAGGCTACACAATGTCTTTAGGAATATTTCCTATTTTTGTTTCACTTTCGTGCAACGTATGTCTTATTGGTTCCTTGAAATCTCACTTGTTTCACTCTTTCGCAGGATGGATAGCACGCGAGGCGGTGTAGCCCAGGGTGATGCACCCGGGCCTGCAGACAGACCCCAACTTGGGGTAGACGCCAACCCCGAAATCGAGGAAGGCCCACAGCAACGGTCTGAGATAGGGAGGAGGAGTCCCAGTTAGCATATTGTCACGACCCAAGCCTAGGGCCTAGACGTGACCGGCGAATGGGGAACCCGAAGGAACCCCAAACAAGCCTCATAGCGTATCATTACACATCCTTGGTCGCGGAAGCAATTAAATGACCAAGAGCAATAAGCATA
>JAJOOO010022170.1:0-26071 GCA_029582685.1 Solanum piurae
AACACTCTTGCAATGTCCATAACTAGAAAATGATACACATAGCATAATGAATACAAACACATGTAAATACAGTAACTTGTAAAGCTCATAACACAACTTCAACAAATATGCCATAATGAATACAAAACAATCAAATAATAAGGAGTGAATACAATCTGAAATATCATCAGTATTTGTTTTAAAGGAATACAAATGTATAAGTTAATATGTATCTTTACTTAATTGGATACAAACAACACTTTTACAATGTCCATAACTAAAAAAAGATATACAAATTAAGCATAGTGAATACAAAAACCTATAAGTACAGTAACTTATAAAATCATACAACACAAATACAACAAATATACCATGAAGAATACAAAACAATTCAATTAGAATTTCATTAATAAAATATGAAATAGCATCACTATCTAAAGTATAAAAATATCCTTAATTTACTGAATACATACCAATGTACATACCTAGAAAAGGGTGATTCCAAATATGTGGTATTTTATCAAAACTAACAAAATATCCACAACAATATTTCGATCGTCTCTCTTCCATCATTTTAGCAGCGGATCCTACATTATCCGTTATTTCTTGAGTAATACATAGATTAAATGATGGAAAATCGCTAGAAAATTATTGATTAAGTTGGATACCTCTAGTAATTCTCTTAGATTCTACCATTGGAGAGTGATTTGGAGTTTATCAAATCCTAAACGTGATTTCAACTACAGACAACAATTTTGAACTATTTTTTAAAAAATAAAATCATAAAACAAATCTTAAAAAACGGATAAATATGCATATCTTAATCAAAGGGATTGTGTGAATATCTTTATAAAATATATTTTTCAATTTCTGAAGAAAAAAAAAACAAGAAGGAACAGAGAGAGGCAGGCTTTGAAATGGAGAAGAATTGGAAGATGAAAATATGAGAGAGAAAACATTCACTTTTTTTAAACATATGAGAGAGAATTAATTGAAAAATATGTAATTAAGGTGAGATAAAATAGGAAGTAAATTAGGATACACAATCTTTTCAAAAATAATGACATTTTGACATTTTTACTAATATTGATAAAGTATGGAGGTTTTTACTAATTAAGTTAGGTTTTTTGACTAGTTTGCTAATTTTCCCTTTTTTGTAATACAAATATGCAAACATTCATTGTTTTTTTTAATTATTATTGTTTTTAGAATTGAATCATAGTCACTACTATCAAATTTTGAATTTCAAAAAAAGAAATTCTAAAACTTGATGTGGCTATTTCTGAAAAATACAACCGAAAAGTATCATGGACTCTACTCAAATAAATGTGACATTTTTTGGGCCGAAGTGTTATTTTAGAGGAAATAAATTTTCTTAAAAAGTTAGCAAGTAGAGATATGATCAGGTTCCTTTTGTTAATGTTCTCTAATTACAGTTCATAGTCATGTGTTAAAAGGAGAAAGGCGAGCGAGATACGATTGAATTTTGGTACAATTGTATTTGTTGATACAATTGTATCCGCTGATACTAATTGTATTCATTAGTATACTTGATATAATTGATTTGCTCAACAAATTGAATACACTAGTATTTGGTACAATTGTATTCATGATATAAATCAATTGTATCCGTGATACAATTATTGGTCATATACACAATTTTCGATCAGATACACAAATCAATTCTCGCTAGCCTATTTCCTATTTCTAGTAGCAAGTTTTTTATCAAATTAATTGTATATATGATATAATTAGATATACGAATCAATTTAAAGTCACTAGTCAGTCCAACTGCACGAGTGAAGGGCGAAAGTCAAGATTACGTGCAACCAGGTGTAACGTGTCAAAGGTTACTGAGTTGTCGTAAGGGGGAATAGGTTGTTTTGCGCATCGTATCTCGTTCGCTTTTCTCCTTTTAACATATAACTACGAATTGTAATAAGAGAAACATTAATAAAAAGAGCCTGATTATATCTCTAGTTGCTAACTTTTTTTTAAAAAAAAAATCCTCTAAATAATAAACCTAATACGCAACTCTTCGGCCCAAAAGATGTCACATTTATTTGAGTAGAGTCCATGATACTTTCCGGTTGTATTTTTCAAAAATGGAAGAAAGGGAGAGTAAGAGGAGAGAGACAACACAAAGAGAGAAGAAAGGCAATCGAGAAACGGGAGAGAGGCGAGTAAGAGTGCAGAGAGAGGAAGAGAAGAGAGAAATTTTCTGCAAAATCCAAACTATAGCTAAATCATAATTCTTTAAAATTATAATGGTGTATAGTAAATACATATCACATGTTTATCTCCTTATATAATTTGTCCTTATTTATACAGCAGGCTTACTTGGATTCTAACCAGAATTAGTGTTGGGCTTGTGTGTGGACTATAGAGAAAACACATTAAGGTATGAATTCCTTATACAAAGAACTTTGGACAATAAAAAAAATAAAATAAGAACGATTTGTGTGTAAAAGTTGCCCTCTTCCAAAATATTTGGTAGAATTTTTTTCCTCTAAGCCAAGCTCAAGCCTGAAATTGAAATAAAAGAATGGGGAACATTTTTAAAACAATTTATTCTGCTTCCAGAAGTTGTCTACAAAAACAATGATGATATAATTATATGAGACAAGAAATTATAATAATGCTAACCTGATCGAATAATAAAATGGAACAACTTGAACCAATATATTATAGTCGAACATGTTAGATTCACAAATAGAAAAAAAAAACTCAATAAATTAACTCTAATTATTTAGAATATGTAGGTAAACTTCTAGAAAGTCAAAAGAACTTATTACTATTGCATTAATGTTCGGCATGTTCAATAGTTTACTTTATTAAATATTTTCAGAGAAGCAATTAATTTTCAATCCCAGTATGACCACAAAGATGTATGTCAGCAAAAAAAATAAAAAAATAGAAAGATGTGAATGTAGTGAATTTTGAGTGTTTTAATAATTTTTTTTGTGGAACTACTACAATGTCAACTTATATTATAATATTACAAAATCTCCGATTGGTTTATGCTTATTTAGGTCTTAAATTAAGCATTTTTAAATGGTAACAAAATTCAGTACGTTTGGTGGTTAATGTTGAAAGTTTGATCTTTACTTAAAAACTTAATAGTAAAGGGTTATTAAAGTTGTATTTAGATGGATTTGTGAGCTTACCAAGAAAGATATGATTCTAAATAAGGATAATCAAGATAAGACCAGAATGTCCTATGTGATGAAAAGATATGAAAGGCAAGAATAAATTATTCAAGCATGTTAAGAGGGTCGGGGATGTATAGAAACCCGAGGAGATATGAGAAGCTAATGCTAATGGATCAGCGGAGAGATAGAGATAAGTCGAAGAAGTATTGAAGATCAGAGAGGTGATCTAATGCTAGCGGGTCGAAGGAGAGGTAGTTAACTAAAGATAGGCCAAAAAAGTATTGGAGATCAGAGAGGTGATCAGACATGACATGGCATCGAGAGCTTTAACTTTAAAAAACATGACCTTTGATAGGAGGATGTGAAGGTTTTTTTAATTATTATATATTCCACTCAATGTTCGATATCTACATTGAAGTCCGACTAAATTTGGATTCACACCAAAAAGTCCCAGATTGAGAGGTGCAACGCTCCCCAATAAAGACGACTCTATATCCAAAGAGAATCGAATTAGAAACTTTTAATTAAGAATGAAAGTGTATTTACCGCTCCACACAACGCCGATTGGTTAGTATATTATTTTTGTTGTTATTGTTGAGTTGAATCAATAATGTAGTAATATTTTTATTACGTGTAGATTACAAAATTTCATATTGTAATATTCCGTGTGAGATTTAGTACTATATTGACATCATGAACATGTCAAGCAAAATTCAAGTTCACTCTTCATCATTGCTTTCTAGAAATTGTAGTCAGCCTCTAGAAAGTCAATAGGATTTTATATATGTTGATAAATAATTAATGCCTGGCAAATCTGCAATACTTAATGGGAATAAGCTTGAGTGGTGTTTAAGTATAATTAATTAATATTATCTTCTATTAGCTTATGTTTATGTAGGTCTAAGCATTTATAATCCTTTTTCACATTCTAAAATAGGGCCAAACACTTTTCTTAATTCAAGTTTCTGACAATTTCAATGATTAACTGTATATTAATTGGAAATCTTTGAACAAAGTATTTTGAGATTAAGTCTTCACCTCTGGAAGTTGGATACCTTGATTTGTGTG
Source organism: Solanum piurae (assembly GCA_029582685.1). NCBI lineage: Eukaryota > Viridiplantae > Streptophyta > Magnoliopsida > Solanales > Solanaceae > Solanum > Solanum piurae. Next base: position 4,200 of record JAJOOO010022170.1, read on the forward strand.
TTATTGACTTTATTAATGTGTAAAAGTTTTAATAATGATAAAAACATCTGCTTATATCTAATAAATGAAGATTGTAGATTTCTGTTGAAGACTAGTAAGGCCACAATTACCTTCGATCGAAATTAGATTCATTGCCTTTCGGGATGGCTCAGTTAGTTAGGAGGACGGTCATCCACACGGATGATCCGGGATCGATTTCCCATTCAATTTCTTTTGAGTCGAGTCTGTCGGATAGGACTCGCCTAGTACTGTTTACATCTCCGAAGTGGTTTGTAGGCTATTAGAAAGTGGGGATGGGGATTACCTAGCGCGCACAAAGTGCTCACCCGAAGGGCAAAGATTTTAGCGATTGCGGGTTATCCTAAAATTCGAAAAAAATTAATTAGATTCATTGATAATAGTTTTACAAAATTTCGATCGATAGCTATTTCAAGTTGTCTCATCGCAAGAAAATAAAAAAGAATAGAAAAAAAAGTAATTTCTATATTAAAGAAACTCAAGATGTAAATAGAACCAGTAATGTTTACATTACCTAATTAGAATTAGTAATTTAGTATAACAAGACTTTTTTTTTTCTTCTTTATAATTGAAGGATAGTATAACAAGACTTATCTCTCTTTACTTATACTTTTCTGTTTTTGAGGTTCACTTTTATTTATTAATAATAATAATAAATAATATTTGATAAAAGAAAATGTTGTTTATCTTTTTAATTTCAAATAACTTTCTAGACATACTTTTACTTTAATACCTACTACAATTACTACTTAAATTGACTGCAATTTACCTTACGGTCGAGATTAACTAAGTGATCTAAAAAGTCAAAATTATTTAATATCCAGTGTGGGTGTCTAAAAAAAGTTAAGAGTATACTTGGATCTTATCTACTTATCAGTTATCACTGCCTTGTGAAGGTAGATATGATATCTTCGAAAGACCTTCAGCTCAATTGCATCAAACTCAAGTAAGTGAAGAAGAAAATATTAAAGAAATTAAAGCAGAACGGTTAATAAGAAAAGAGATGTAAAGTCTACAAGAAAGAAACAATAACAACAACAAAATAATGTGATAATCAAAACACAACAAACAACATATGGCAAGAACTATACCTTCTATCGTAATACGTGATCTTCAATCCTTTCTATCTAGAATCACGCCCTCAGTAATATGAAGTTGCATCATGTCTTATCTAATTATCTCTTCTCAAGTAATTCCGTGTAATTACAAAACCAATTAATTCTGAATCAAAAATTTCAAAACTGATTTAATCCAAACTTATTTGTGTTTAATTAATTAATCCGTCCACTTTTATTTGTCATGTTGCGCTTTTCGAAAGTCGATTTGACTAATTTTCAAAGGTAAATTAGATTAGATTAATTTGATATTTCAAACAAAAAAATTATATATTCAAAAACTATACGAAAAGTACTACACATTGCAATTTTTTACATATCAATATGATGAAAAAATATATCATAAAATATTAGTCAAAGTTTTTATAGTTTGACTCTAAAAATAGAAAGTATGACAATTAATAGTGGACGGAGATATTTTTTTGGACCTCTACCAATTAAACCTCAAGAATAAATCATGATTATTGCGGATTTTCAGTCCTGATATTTTAAAATTTGATTGATGATTTGACAGCTAATTAGCCTAGATCAATCATACACATATTAATGTGAGCTGTATTAATAATGATTTTTTTAGTATTATATTAGGTTATGACTAGTAAACTTTCTATGTGACATCTAACAAATGTCACCTGCTTAATGTTTTTTGTTTTGTTTTTTTTCACATTTGATGTCGATATATATAAGAGAGTTTCGGTTAAATCTGAATTTACAATTATATAAAAAAAATAATTAAATAGCGATACTCTCAATAGGATTTTTCATATTCTATCATAAAATACATAAAACTCAATTTCTAATTGTGAACCATTTTTGGGTGACGTTCATATTCTAACGGTGGAGCTACAATATTACGTATAAGTTCGAACAAACTTGATAATTTTTGTATTTATTTTAGGAAATTCAATTGACTAAACGAGCTAATTGAAAATAAATTTTTAAAATTTATAAACTTATCGACCAAAATGACTTGTGTTAGACTGTTATTGGTCTATTTTGGGTGTTACATCATCAAGTGGACAAAGAAAGATTTGAATAAGATACTGCCTAGTGACACAATCCTAATTGCAAATTGAAGAAGCAACGACAACTAGAGTTATTGAGACCCATCATCTTTCTTTAATAATCTATAATTTATTTGTTTCATTCTATTTTTGGAGGAGTTTCAATTAAATTTGGATTGTGCTTTGTAGGATCCATTTGATAGAGACAGACCCACATGTATAGGTGGAGGTGCACGTGGCCCCGTTAACTTTGAAAAAAATCATATATATGTATATATATATCTTGAAAAACTAACAGAAATTAGTACATAATTAACAGTAGCATAGTAGTGCCTAGGGGTGTTCGTGGTTCGATTTGGATCAGTTATTGGTTAAAACCAAAATCAAATCAATCTAGTCGGTTTTTTAAATATCTAAAACCAAACCAAATCAAACCAAATGAAAAAAATAATTGATTCAATTTTTCTGGTTTTTTCAGTTTGAAAGTAATAAATTTTTGAGGGCGTACATATCTTGATAGACACAAACACCTATTACATGAGCAATCCACTGAAAAACTATTGTCGGTTCAATTAAGCAATTAAACAATACTAAAATTATCATTACACGAACAAAGTGATTCAATTAAGAGAAGGTGTAACTATCTTATGAAAGGTATGGTAGGTAAAGACTAAAGTAATGAATTTTGATGGACTTGGATTTATGATTGTAATAGATGAATTAAAATTTAAGTGTTAGGCTTGAGAAAATGGTAAAGTTAAAGACTTAGGTTACTTAAAATTTAACAAAATATTTATATTTTATTTATGAATGATATATAAATAATTATAAAATTTATATATATAATTTATCGGTTCAGTTTGGTTATTTTTGCAGATATTTTTTAGTAAAACCAAATAATATCGATTTTTCAATATTTAAAACTAAATCAAACCAAATATCTGTTTTTTAATTGGTCGGATCGCGGTTCAGTTTGATTTTTTAACCATAACCATGAACAGCCCTAGTAATGCCCTTGTGCTACTCGTACAAACTAGAGCAACCATCCAAAATCTTTAAATTCTGAATTCGCCTTTGCCATTTAGAGATAGCGCTCCCAATAACATTCGGAGGGTGACCCACTGTCTGTAATCTCTTTTCTTCTTCTTTTGTGTATTTTTCAGTTCAGTTTGTTGAAAATGCGATAAAAACTAAAGCCATCACAATTAAGAAAAATTATTTAATTTACTATTTAGCATGATGAAATAAATAGTATTGTACAAGCAAATGGATATTGCATCGTTAAATTTTAAATATTTATCCATTGTTTAAAATATTAACATTACTACAAACACATATCAACTTTAGACCAATATAAATATAATTAACCATTTTCAAAGAAAATTACAGCATTAATTGGAAAAGAAAGTTAGAAGAAGAATTTCATCATTATGATAGTTACTTTACAATGGAAATTCATTCATTCAACTACAGGCCTATCTTAGAGAGAAATAAAAAAGGATCACATGCCTATTCGAGATAATTAATCCTAAGATAAGTTATTTCATCAAATAAAATGATAAAATAAATAATCTAAGGACTATATAATAACTCCAATCAAACGTAGAATTAAAAAATTTATCCTAAAATTATAATTCCTTATTCATAATACCAAACGACTCTAGTGGTTGAATGGTACATGGGAAAAGATAATAATTTTGAGATTAATTTTATCTCACGATTGAATTGATTATTTTAGAGTCTCATAAAATATCTTTGTTTATCTTATACGTCTTACCAAACTATCCAAGCCCAAATATTTGATCCGTGAGAAAACCGACCCGACCCATTTTATACCACTTGAGGGATCTTCTTCCTCCTCTTCCCCGGCGCATTATCCGATGACGATGAAGAAGAACATTCCGGCGACATTGATGACTTCTTCGACCTGACTCTAATGGGTTCCGGCTCACCAGAATTAACCCTCAGTGGGAAATTCAGCATTGCACGTGAACCCCTCATGCGAAACGCCGCTTTATCATAAGCAAACGCTGCGTCCTCCGCCGTCTCATACGTACCCAACCACACTCTTTGCCCATTTTTCGCCGGATCCCTAATTTCCGCCGCAAATTTTCCCCAAGGTCTCTGTCTCACACCTCTATAGTGCCTCGCCGTCGGCAGCGTCTGCGGCGGCGCTGTCACTACAGGTTGTGGTGGTTGTTCCACTCTCACCTCCGCCGTCGTATACTGCGCCGCCGCCGTAAATTCCGCGAAATTCCAAATTTCAGGTTCCGATTTCACATTTGGGATTACAGGATCTGATCCATATCCAACGTCATTATCATTAAGCAAATCGGAAAGAAATTTGTCAGTTGAATAATCAAAATTATTCGATGAGGAATTATTAGACTCAATACTATTGTTTCGGCTATAAGTTGAGATTGAATTATCGGAGCTTGTTACAGGATTTTCCCATTCCCAATCTTCAAGTAATTGAAGCTTAATTGATTCAAGAAGGGCATAATCATTTTCAAAATCTATATTTTCAAACATATTTCTAGTTGTTATTTATGGGTTTAAATTGTTGAGAGTGAAGAAAAAAACAGATAGAAAACTGGGGAAGCTTAGAACATTCTTGGTGAAAGGTGAAATGGAGTATTTATAAGAAAAATGGTTCATGCACGGAGCTAATTGAGATGATTAAAATAATATTTGTTGAAGGAAAGTTTAGAAGTTGCTGCGGAGGAATTGATCTTCCATGAAGTTTCTCACATGAAGAAAATTTACAGGAGATTTGTACCACGTGCTTTCTTTTCTACTTTTTCGATTCACTTTTATTTAAGAAAATAATGATTCAAATAAATACTTTTATCGTGAGCAACTATTATTGGATAGAGAAAATATATTTTATCATATTATTCTTATTAATTGATATTTGATATTAAGTCTAGAAAAATAATTTAAGGGACAAATAATTAATGTTTAAAATAGTAGACAAGTAAAAATAAAACTTCGGATAAAAGAAATGTCTGGATTTGAACATACGAGGGGGGTTGATGTATGGAATGAATCATGTATTGGTAAACGACGAGAATTATGAGCGTTTCTTGTAAGACTTGGATAATCTTTTTTTTAGTTAATTTTTGTGTGATGAATTAGGCCCATCGTCAAATTTGATGGATTGAGTTTGTGATATTAATCACAATCACTTGATTTTTAGAATTCAAAATTTGAATTTTATTAATTCAAGTTCAAAAGTCTATAATAAATCATTAGATTGATTGGATGATTTTTTTTTTTACACTAGTTTAATAATTTTTTAAACAATATCTAAATCAAAACTATTAAATCTTGAAAAACTTGTAATTAACTCACTAGGTTTGGTCCTATTTGAAATCTATTATGTGTAGGTCCTTAGATAAATTAAACATATATGCATAATTTAATTACACAAATGTTACTAAATTTGAATAAGCTAGTAAGTTATTATACACTAGATCTCTCTTGCATGAGTAAAATAAAATTATATAAATTTATTAAGATTAAGTGTTAACTAGAATACTCATTGATTAAGTATATGATTAAATGATTATTTTACTTTCTTGATTTACTTTTTTACTTAAGAGATACGAAAGCAGATAGTCAACTTAAACTAATCAACTTTTAAATTTTCTCCATTTAACTTTTTTGCCTACTTTTTTTCCTTATAAAAAGAAAAGTCACCACAAATTGGACACTCGACAACAACTTTTCAAAGTTTTCAACTCATATTTTATGGCAATTTGCTTGTGATATTCACCTACAATGCTACTTTGGTTTATGGATAAAAAAGTCTCAAAACTATTATTTTGGGATTTTATTAATTTGGATTAACTTTTTTCACTTTTCATATGAGATAAAATAACATTAAGTTATAGGTATAAATTTATTTTAGAACTAGTTATAATATCAACTAAATAAAATATAAATTGAACACTCACATTGAATTTCCCATCTTAGTTCATGAGTCAACAAGATATTTGGTTTAGTAGATTCTTACAAACCTGATTAAATTTTATATTTTTCTTATAAAAAATCTTCATTTTTACAAATAAATGAATTGAAGAAAGTCATTTTATATAAAACTTTAAGTTTATTAGTTGTCATAAGAAATAACTCTCTCTTTAAAATCTGAAAAAAAAGTTAGAATTTTATTTGCTAAGGTATTTAAAGGGTAAAAGATCAAATTTGACCCTAAGTTTATAGTTCATGAATAAATTATACCCTTTAATCCTATATTCAAAAAGTTACTGCTTAAAAATCTAAGAAATATCTTTACACTATCATTATATATAATTTAATTTTTAATACGTTGCGTTCCAAATCTTGTATCTTCACAAATTTAGCCAAAAACGGTAAACTAGATTTGTCTTTTTTTATAAAATCTTTTAGGTTAGTGCTCCATATATTAAAAGTAAAATAGGATAAACTTGTAAGTTCTACTCCATTATGTTTACTTTTATTTATGTATTATATTAGAAATATATTTTATTTTATTTGTCACTTTGAGCATATTAGGAATTTTTTCTTATATTTTATCCGTATTAATTACTTATTCTCTAAATCATTTTTAAAATCTAAAAAATCAATTAATATAAATATAATAATAAAATATTTATTTTAATAATTATTTTTTTAAAAGCATGCAATATTCTAAGCGAACAAATAAAAAGGGTCAAAAAAGTGAAATCGGATGGTTTTTATGTTTATTTCATTGGCAACTTCCGTTCCCGATTTTTGTAATAAAATAAGAAGAGATATTTATAAATATTAATTAATGTCCAAGCTTACTGTTGATCCAGTAACATATTATTAATATCGGATATCGTTAATATTCTATCTATTGCAAGTCACAACAAGGGGGCTAGGGTGATTGGAGTCAGAGTCATAATCAAACATGACACTTGTTTAATGGATTTAGTTAAGAAATTAATAAATTTATATTTATATTATTAGGTATAATTTTTTTGATATGATTATAAGCGCTCGATCCTAACTAGTATCGTATCTGAATATCAACATCAAACGGTGGCTAAGGTTCAGCTATCTGTATTCTATGCATTGAGCTCAATCAGTTAGTGTACATATGTGTAAAGGGGAAGGTCCAATTTTCAGGGTATTATTAGCTACCCATCTCATTCAAAAGAAGAAAAAAAGTGGTAAGAGTTTGAATATTCTGATCTTTAAAAGAGGAAAATGAAATTGGGAATGTACATATATTTAAATTATAATCTTTCTTATCCATATAAGTATGACAGGTTTCAAAATAGAGATAATAGGAATATCTATATATTCTAGTGTAAAATCAAGTAGAGTTTGTGTGCGTCTTAAAGAAAAAATATGCTTTCACTAGGAGGGATCAAGATTTGAATTATATGAATTTGAAATTTAGTTTTTTTATATTATTGAATTTTAAATTAATAATACATATTCTTCAAAAAATTTAAGACAAATATAAAATTTAGACTAAAGCTAATAAGTTCGATCGAATCAATATATTATACTGCTCTAGTCCTGCTTTAACTTCAAAACTACTGCTAGTTCCGTAAGCCATTGCGTTTTCACAATGGACTTTTATTCATATAGTGCTATAACTTATTCATTTTTAGTTGTTCAGTATTGATTTGACATATTCATGAAAAAATAATAAATAAATAGTTTTATTATATCACTCTTAGAATATAATAAATTCAATTTGAAAAATAACTATAATAGTATAATTAATAACAAGGCTAAATTAGAAATTAAATAATAAATTATTTGTTAATTTTCTAAGCTAGAAAAGTTAAATTGAGCATATATTTTTAATATAGTTGAGAAGTAAAAGTGTACGGAGAAAGTAGCTCTTCTTTTTTATGTACTCCCTTGTCCCATTCATTTGACTCACTTTTTTTTAGTTTATCCCAAATAGACACACTTATATAAATAACAATTTAACTTTAAATACGCATGTTACCCTTAATAAAATGATTTGTAGTCACACAAACATTTATCATTTATTTTAAACTACAAGTTTTAATTTATTTATTTTTAAAAATTGATATCAAATCAAACTTACTCATATAAAATGGGACAGAGGAAGTAATACATTATAGAACTAATAGCCTCATGAACTGTACAAACTATATAGACAATTTTGTTTCTTCCTATGTTGATTAAGAATATAAAAGCACCAAAATTTCCAAATTTTAACCTGCTCAATTTTTTTTTCCTTTTCAAGGTACGGCATCAACAAAATATATAATGAAAGTACATTGGAATATAATAATTAATAGTAACTCTCATTTGCTATCAACTCTTAATAAATACAAGTAGGAATTAATAATTAAAATCTTACAATTAATTTGTTTCAAAAGTTTGACCACTTTGGTCGTGCAGTCTATTTATAAAGAATATGTTTAGAATAATATATAAAATATATTTTTGAATTAATCAGAGTCGTCTATGTTTGCAATGCTGCTTTAACAGCCGTTTGATTTATAAGACTGCACGTACCACAATGTTGACTAAATTGGATTCTCTCTTTTACTTTGACTAATTAGCTAGTTGTATTATACTCCAAATAGTCTTATGACTTAAAAAGGAATTATTTTATCAAAGTACGAGAGTTGTTACGTGTCCAATTTTTTTGTGTTTGTTCAAAGTTTTAAGTTATAAAAATGGATTTTTTTTTTGTCTAAATTGAAAATAGTTAAAATACTATATATTCAAAATTCTGATAACATAAGTAACAATATTTTGTGGTAAAATAATTGGTTATATTATTCCCTAATGATGTACTTTTATTTTCATATTCTTTTGGGATGAAAAGAGTAACTATGAAGGGTGTGTTCAGTAGGAACAATCCAAGCAACTCCCTGGTTACTCGAATTCATAATCTTTGGGTTGAGAGTGAGGGGTGTTTATTATCCGAGCAACTCCTCTTGTTTACCGATGAGTTAACATTACAATAAAAATAACTTTTAGCAACAAAAGAAATATACATATTAACAAAAGGTGCTAAAAAAATTTACGAACTTTAGTTAATTTTCATTAGATCTAATATCACTATATGCTTTAGCGACATTTATAAAGAGTGCTAGTAGAACATTTGTCACTAACAACGATTAAGTTATTATCAATAATTAATTTTTATTTCAGATATTTCTGGTGTAGTGTTAATCTAGAATTAATGATGATAAGAACATACTCCCCCTGTCCCTAATTACTTGTCCACTTTTCCTTTTATAGTTGTCCCTAATTATTTGTTCATTTTGACAAATCAAGAAATGACAAATTTTTTTACCTATTATACCCTTAATTAAATGACTAATTACTTTTAAAAATGCAGAACTTTCTATCAATTTCATAATTAATAAAGGTAAAATGATAAATTCACTATGTCATTAATTGATTTTTTAATAGATGTGTCAATTTAAAAGTGGACAAGTAATTAGAGACATATGAGTAATAATGACGTTCCAACTAAATCAACGAATGAAGTACATTTATGATTTTGAAATGTGTGGACAGACAAATTACAATATTTTTATATTCTTGAGACAAATCATGTTCTGTTTCTTGAATGTCTAGTTGAACTTCTGGAATCTAATTAGGTGATTCCATATTTTTGTTTTGATTTTTTATTTCGAATTCAGAGTTCGTATTGGAGCCCTGATTAATTTCGAATCGCATATTATAGGGCTCATTCGGGAGTGACACTTCCAACAAGATTTTCTCTATACTCAGGGCTCAAATTTCAGACCTCTGATTAAGGATGTATCAGTATCATCACAACCCATGTTGGTAATTAGGTGATTACACATGTCCTAACTCATATTTTTCCTGTGTCAAATTGATTGTCCTGTGAACTTAATTAATTAATTTTTTTAATTCAAATTAAATTACATCAATTTAATATTTTCGTGACCAAATTTATTTTGAAATAAAAAGAGAATTTAAATTGGACAAATTAAACAGAACAATTTTCTATTTGATTTAGTTAAAAATTGAAATAAGACGAGAAATCTTGTCTTGTTTTGTAACAAAAAAAACATATGACATGAAAGGTATTTAAATCAAAGAAATAAATAATTTCAAATAATGAAGTTCCAACTTGATCAATAATGAAGTACGTATAATATTACTTGTGATTATAAAATATGTATAATTGACAGAATGAACATTATTGTACGTTCTTCTATATTTTTATTCAAGCATCTTGAAAATAAAAAGACTTGAACATGCAGTTCTTTATTTTATGAGTATATTCAGATGAGAAACCAAATATAATAGTACTTACTTTACTACTACATTATTATTAGTTTAATACTGATTAATTTAATTTAGCTGATGTACGTGTAACTATTTCGTAATTAATTAGCACTTTTATCTGTCTATGTTCTATCCATGGCCATTCTTAAGGACTAGAAATTGTTATTCTATCTGATGCTGTTATTTTATTTCTTAATCTAAGTGTGCAAATCATCTTATCTTAGGATAGGAGTAACTTTAGGCGGAAAAATCAATAAATAGTGTAGGCTTAGATTTGAAATAGCGATTCTTATAAGCAATCTTAGCAATTTTTGTCTTACAATGCTACGAGAGATGCTTCGTTCTTAGTTACTATATTTGAATAGCTAAAAAGTATTTGTTTGATTATAAATTCTTAAAATACTTTGAATTATTAATCAATAAGGAGTATAATTTTGTAGTACGTTTTATGTACTTTCTAAGTATGTAAAATTTTATTTTAAAAAAATTTGAAGAATTTATATCAAACACTAATTAATTTGAATTCCATACTTCTGATCAAGACAAATAGAATAGTAATCTCTTCGTTTCGATTTGTTTATCTAATTTTGATTTAATATATATATATATATATATTTAAAAAAAATAAAAATTTATGATCTTAAATGAAGGATAATCAATAAAATAAAAGTTTTAATAAATTAAAAATTACAATTGGACAACTATTACTATATTTTTATATTTTACAACCTTTATCGACTACAACCGATCGAGGCATCAACCCACCACCTAGTAAAGTAAATGACAACACAAAATGACTGCAACCTACCTTTTACAGTTGAGATTTAAAGAAGGTAATTGATGAAGGTCAATATATATGACTTTAAGTAAGTCAAGTCAAAGGTTTGGATAGTCAACAAAGTTATGGATAAACTAAAAAGAGCTCTAGCCATATTTGCTGACTGCTCTATGCAACTACACTACAAATGATGGGCAAACACCTGTGAGGTTTTAAGCTATATAATTTTTAAATTTATAGATATTGTTGGTCCTTAGAAAGATAGTTTCAAGCTAATCAGAATTTGAAAATCAAATAATATAAATTTAGACTAATATTTTATAATATATATTTTTTCATCATAGTTATATAAGAAAGTTATGATTTATAGTAGTATTTTCTTATTTAAATTTTACATCTTTATATATTGTTGGTCCCTAGAAAGATAGTTTAAAAAGTTTGACAAGCTAGCGTCGGGCATCCATATTCATTATGGAGAGTATTGAAAACATTACTAAATTGACGCAAATTATTAGTTTTATCTACGAACTATTGACAATCTTTAAAATACCTCTCTACTTGATTAACTAAACTTAGATACACCCCCGATATGTTACATGACATAGCAAGTGGTTTCAAACTCTTGTAGGAGCATGAAACTCTTAATAAAAAGCTGAAAGAAGTGTTGAATTAGGGGTGTATTTTACTCATTTTGCGAGATCGAAATGTATTTAAGTTCAGTTAATCAGCTAAAAAGAGTGTTTTTAATAGAGTTCGAAGTCAAAAGGGTATTTTTTTCTTTTAAAATGTATAAATGGCCACTGAATTTTCTTTTATACCAAAACGGACAACTGGATTTTCTTTTATACCAAAACGGACAACTCGTTATTGGGGTAGCGAGATCCTTTCTTCAATCCTTCTCGCTGCGGGGGCAACGATTTCATTTTTTTTTTAATAAAAAACATTCTTAAATCGCTGCCATGGCAGCAATTTCTTTCAAAAAAAGAATTTTATGCATTTGTTTTCTTCCCAATTGTAGCACGGTTTTTTTGGTTAATAGTCAAACTTTAAATCTTTTTTATAAAATTCCTTCTCCGTAATAATATTACAATATATTAATAGTCAATTTTTTCGGTAACTAATTTTTTTATGTTATAATATATTTTATATTCCCAATAATAACAATTTTCGATTTTAATAAAAAAAAATCAAACCACAAACTGTATATGAAGCAAATTATTATTCAATATAAGAGAGAGATTGAATTTTAGACGCCAATCCGGAGATCTACGAAGGAACATCAAAAGCGAAGGCAGCTCTCTGGGTCCCTACCGACGCTGAGGTGCCAAAGCATGGGGACTAATGGTGTTACAATTGGGAAAGGATCTCGCTGCTGGGGCAGCCAGTTGTCCGTTTTGATATTAAAAAAATTTCAATGGCCCATTATGCATTTTGAAAGAAAAAAGTGGAGCCAACAAAAATAAAACTAATAATATACACCAAATTTAAGAGTTATGTCATACAAATGGCTTAAGTTTTTTTTCTTTTTTTTTCCAGTTCTCACCCCTTTTGCTCCCTTGGTGACTCGAATTCGCAACCTTCGGGTTGAAAATGAGGGGTGCTTACCATCCGAGCAACTCCCTCTCGTCCAAATGGTATAAGTTAGTTAATGTTATTAATATTAATATTATCCTGAAATAAACATAGCTAAAGCCTATGTATCGCGCATTCCAATGCTTTTGCACATTTCTTGTCTTTTTGGTTTCTCAATAATATTTAAATTAATATGTTGATTAATTTGAATTCTGCAAAATTTATATATGAAGGAAATTGTTTTTTAACATAATTTTTTTTGTATTCAGGTTCAAACCAAGACGCTTCTAGGAAAAGATGAATAAAAGGATCCATTACATTACAATTTTTATTGGCATAAATAAATTCAGAATTTAAATTAAATGGATTTATTTTTTAAAGTTTTTAGTGTTGAGTTCAAATATAGATTTATATCTACTATTTATTACACATTTAATAATTTTTCACATATCAATTTATACTCTATATCAAAATACTGAATTCAAACGAACCTATCTCTTAATCGGGATCCTCCCATATTTACTCAATCTACGTGCAGTGTGTACGTACTAACGATACTACGCTATTCTCTGTTGAAAATATATACTCCATGGTACTCCTATTCTTCTGTTGAAAATATATACTCATCAAGTATGAATTGATATCCCTACTCTTTAAGAAAATTTGTATTATATTCTATTGTATAATTTGTTTACTCAATCAACCTCCCATTAGAATTTTGGTATAATGGTTTGGTATTAGATTTTTGTTGGGTTAAAATAGTTCAAAGATATTTTTATTATGACGTGATATTGTTTACTTTGAGTTCAACCCATACAACTTTTGCCAAAATACGTTATATCATTAAAGATTATTCAACACTGAATAATTAGTTTAATTTTTTATTCAACAATTTAATGTGATTTTTTAAATTCTTTTTGGTTTTCCACTCGATGTTCGAGGCCCACTTGGAGTTCCGACTAAATCCGAATCGTGCACTGCAGCAGGGTCCATTCGGAGATGATGCTCTCAACAAGATTTTTTCCATACCCAGGCTTAAACTGAGATCTTTGGTTAAGGTTGAAACAGTCGTTCCACCACTGCACCATAATCTAATGTGAAACTTTATTCACGCTCACATTCTTGTTCCATAAAACACATTAAAGAAGAAAACATTTCTTATCAAAACTCGAACCCTATACCTCTAATTAAGAATAGAGAGATCCCATATCCGTCTCCGCCGCACTACTCGATGGTTTAATTATTAATAATAGTGAAAATGGACTAGAGAGTAACTTAAACTTTCTAAAGGAAATCATTTGTTTATTTAAACCATTCTGTTGAAAGTTGATTTTTAGTCTATTTTGGGTGTTGCTGCCTGATGAATTCATCAAATATGAAAATAAAGTCATATCATCTAAACTGAAAATTGTAATAAGTTTGAAAATTTTGTATAAAGTAATAAAAAGAAAAATGGTTTACGCATTTTTTATTTTCAAATGTACAAAAAGTCTTGTAAAATAAAATAAAAATATACAAGAACGCGACTCTCGTTAATCCAAACATCATCATTTGGAACAAAATTGACACTTTTTTTATAAGGTTTTTATGTTTTTTTAATCTTTTTTTCATCTAGTAGTCATTAGTTGGAACTATTTATTTGATTGACAAAACTAAAAAGTTGTGACGAATTTCTTGATTTGGGAGTATTCACATTCCACCGTTGTTCAAAAATGGTTAATGACTTTATGTATATATCATATCATTAGTTGAGAATTCTTATTTTATTTAAATTTCAATTTATTGAAAAAAAAATAGCTTATGTTCGTGGCAAAATACTGGGTAAATACGTGGAGTATGTGATAATTAATAAAGAATATCCATGAAGACTCCTTTGATAGAGTGCTCAGTTTAAAGATATGTTTAGTAAAAGAATAAAAAAATTGATGCGTTAGATATATCCGTTCAACACCTTATCACTTGCAGAGAAATATTAGCTAGCACACGTAACGATATTTTCACGAAGGAGAGGAAATGGTAATTGAGCACAATACTTTAGAGCTTGAGTGGAAATTTTCTATTGATTGATTTGTTATCTCTGCTACCTATAAATTTTAAAAGGGAATTCAAAAACAATACATTAATATTCCTATACTCCATATTCTCTATATTTTTATTTTTCTATATTTTCATATATTGAAACACGAATATTCTTTGATCTTATAACAAATTTAACTGTATCATTTTTTTAATACACAAATTCTTGGCTAGATTTTAACAGTCAAATCTTGACGAAGAGCTAGAATTTCAAATTGTAAGACAAAATTTGTCTTAGCATGACAATAATCACCAGAAGTTCTAAGTTTTATTCTAGGTAAAAGGTAACTTTTATAGTTTTATAGTATCAACGCCCTTGAATTACCTTTATCTCGTATATATTTAACAACTCTAAAAAAATCAAAAGTTTATTCAAAACAGTAATAAATTTGATAAAGAATAGATAGGTGGTTGCTACTGAATTTTTAGGAATAAAATCTTTACATTAACAAGGCCAATAAGTTCATTCATGTATTTGTCCATAGATTTTTAATATTTAATTATAAATAATTAATATATATTTTAAAATTATTTAATTATAGTAAATTTGTATAATTTACTATAAACACTTAATATAAATAAATAATCCCTCCGTCCCAAATTAATTATTTACTTTCAAAAAATAAAGTTTAACAATTAATTTGACCGGAGGGAGTACTTGTTAGATGTTCAACTATAGTTTTTTTTTTCTTGATTAGTACATATTTCTCACTTTGGTAATAAAATTCGACACTAGATTCCAAACTTGAAAGTCCCCAACCAAAAATGCATTAGTCGGAAGATTGATAAAATAAGGAAAAATTTAAAATAAATTGCATACTCGTGACGATAGCCACTAGTTTTTGATATCATTTCTCTTACCTTATTTAGAAAAGGAAAAAGAACACTTGTTTTAAAAATGTTTAGGTTGAATTGGTTTTGAGTTTGGGGGAGGGTGAGTGGATGGGGAAGAGGGGAGGGGCCGGCGGTGGGTCGAAGGCGAAGTTTGAAACGCAAAACAATTTACGTAGTCTAAATTTATCAACAAGCTATCTGACCTAAAGAAAAATAATATATAAAAAAATAGTCCTTTCTTTCAAACGTTTTAATATTAAATCATCTTTTAACTAGTAATATATAAGTGGGTAGTTTTAATAAATTCATAAATCATAAAATATATTAGCTTAAGCATCACCTTATACGTATAGATATAATACACTAGCTATACGTATAGATGTGAACCCCGTCACTATAATACGGTTTGTAATAAAATTCTACTAGTTGGATGGCATACGTAAGTTTGACCTTTTTAAGAATATCACATTATTGTCTTATTATTTTATTTTATTTTTATAATTATTTGATTATCGTTAGTTTCATCAACCACAGCGGAAAAATTAAAGAAAGAACAAATTCATTACTTCACCCAAAATAATAATTAAAAAAAAAACAATTTCCGTAGGATAATTCTATTTTTTATTACTATACAGGGCCCATTTTTAGGACTTATTGCTCTGTTCCCTGAGTAACCTTCTTCCTCCTCTTCGTCGACGACGCCGATGAACAATGCTCCGGCGACATTAACGATCTCTTCGAACCAACTCTAACAGGCTCCGGCTCACCGGAATTAATCCTCAACGGAAAATTCAGCAATGCACGTGATCCCCGCATGCGAAACGCCGCCTTGTCATAAGCCAACGCCGCATCCTCCGCCGTCTCATATGTACCGAGCCAAACTCTTGCTCCATTTTTCGCTGGATCTCTAATTTCCGCCGCGAATTTCCCCCATGGCCTCACTCTCACACCTCTATAATGTTTTCCCTTTGGCTTCGTCGTTGTAGAAATCATCGCAACCGGTGATTCAACTTTCACCTCCGCCGCCGTCTCTAACGGAGCCACAAATTCCGGTAAATTCCATATTTCAGGTGATTCGATTGACATTTGTGACTCCAATTTGACATTAGGGATTATAAAATCAGAAGTCTCGAATTCAAATCCAAATCCTTCATTAAGAATATCGTTTTGAAAAATTTCAGGTGTATAATCCAATGAATTAGTAAACATATTGGATTCAATGCTGTTGCTCCGGCTGAACTCTGAGGATGTTGAGTTTTCAGAGCTCGTTAATGGAGCTTCCCAATCTTCAAGTAAGTGTCTTCTAATTGATTCGAGTATCGAAAAATCATTTTCTAGTTCACAATTCGAATACATCGCTCAATAAACTTCTG
Organism: Solanum piurae; assembly: GCA_029582685.1. NCBI lineage: Eukaryota > Viridiplantae > Streptophyta > Magnoliopsida > Solanales > Solanaceae > Solanum > Solanum piurae. Next base: position 21,241 of record JAJOOO010022170.1, read on the forward strand.
AATTTTGGTTATGATTTTTTATATCGAAGCGAATTTATTACAAATAATGCAAATAAAGAGAAAACAGAGGAAGTTATGAGATTTTTTTTTTTCTGGATTAAAGCGGTGAATGAGGTTATTTATATGAAATTTGGTTCATGCACGGGTGGGAAATTAAATTATTTGTAATTATTAAAATATTGTTTGTTTGGAATTTGAGCTTTCCTTGAAACTTCTAAATGGAGAAAAGTTCCAAGTTTTTGAGAGGGAAAGAGAGAGTTACAATAAGCACGTGTTGTATTTGAAAATTGGAAATTAAGAATTTTGAATATTAATAAGATAAAATTATTGATGTTTAAAATGAAAGTTGTAGTTTTCTATTTGTGAGCCGCATTTTTCCAGTAGTTCACTATTTTGTAGTCGACATCTCGACCATGACTTCCATTAAATTCTTTCTTTTACTTTTCGTTAGAATTATGATATGATTGATCGAGATAAATATTATGGGAGGTGTGGAGGTGAGTTATGGGATAGGCTTGGTGACAATGTGAACCATTGTATTTGATTTTTTCTTTCATTTATTGTTATCTTAGTTTCTTATTATTTTTTATTACTATATACTGTTTTTTACACTTCGAATATTATATTCTTTTGCTGTTGTTATTCTTTTTTTCTTTCGAATTAGTAGGTAATGTTTTCCATTTATGGTTATTCAAAAAGGAAAATGACTAGTCTTTTTTATTGTGGGAAAAAGTTTATGCCTGTATAAATAGAGACACGATCCTTTTCACTTGGTGACATTCACAATATAGTCCTAAAAGCTTTTAGAGTTTTGTATAGAGGGGGAATTTTTGAGACACAAGTGTTACGTGTGCACCTCTTTTTATTCTAAAAGAATTGTGTGAGATTATTTCTCTCGATATTTTTGTACACTCTCATATATATAGTGGATTTGTCATCTATTTTTGTGGATGAGTTCGATTGACCGAATCACGTTAAATATTTGTACATGTCTCTTTTGACATGTTTTTCATTTGCCTTTTTACTCACGGTCTTCTGATATTTGTGTTTGCTAGCTTCTGCATATGACACTTAATTATTTCAATCCTAACACAACCTTCTTATTATCTTCACAAGATAGGAATAAGATTTGAATACATACTACCTTCTTCAGACCAAGAAACATACTACCTTCTTCAGACCAAGAAACATACTACCTCTGTCCCTAATTACTTGTCCACTTTTGGATTGACACACCTATTAAGAAAACAATTAATGACATAATGAGTTTACCATCTATTAATTATGAAGTGGATGAAAAGTTCTACATTTTTCAAAGTAATTAATCATTTAATTGAGGGTATAATAGGTAAAATAATTTGTCCTTTCTTGATTTGTCAAAATGGACAAGTAATTAGGGATAACTATAAAAAGAAAAGTGAACAAGTAAATAGGGACAGAGGGAGTACATGATATTGAAAATGAGAGTTCATGCATGTTAAGTTTTCAATATTCAGACTCATCCCTTTCATCTTAAAATATCAAATCTCAATGTTAATACTTGGCATTAAGGTCTTCACTAAGACCTTGTTTTTATTTGTCTGCAGATAAGTAAGATATTTCTCTTGAACAAAGAAAACTTAAACACGAAACTTTTAAGTAAGATTTTCCACTTCCTTTTAATCTTTTAGGTTAATCAATAGACCATTGATAGTAAATGGGAAGTTACACTTGTAAATTCCTAACAATTATAACATCAACTTGTCTCGTATAATATTCTTCATTTTAATTCCACGTCAAGAGAGAGCCAAAATGTTGGACAAGCTAAGTAAAAAGGCAAATATCTTATTGGACCCTCAATTGACATTGTTCATTGATTTTAGACAAAAATGAATTTGTCATAGGGCATTATTATCTTGTATTGAAAAAAACACAAGATTATCCCACTTGTTATATTAATTAATTTAAGTAGTAAACTATATAGTTGGTCACTTTTGCACATGTGTCTATATTTAATTGTTTAGTTCTAATAAATTTAATTATTTGGATTTCTCTTAACCTTCTAAAATTCTATAGTCAATATCAACGATGGCTAATTGGTTATATGGTACTTTCAGGAATAAACTCCTCCTTTGATAGGACTTGTACGCCATATATATCCTCTCAAATTTAGACATACAAATGTAAAACATTTTAATTGCGTTAGTAACCAATTGGGCCTCTTCCAGACTCTAGTAGTCAATAGTTATGTGTCTTTGTGTATACTACAATATAGTTTGGCTACATAAAGAAACTCTTAACACATTAACATTATCATGGAGTTCCATCTATGAAAATTGAAATTTCATAATCAGGAACGAATCTAAGAGGCGGAAGAATATTTACTATTCCTCAGAAAAAAATTATTATAATAAATATATTAGGTTTTCTATATTTATGTACATGTACAAATTCTTAATCGCCTATATAAGATGTAAAAGGTTAGCTCCGTAGTCCAAGACATTTAAAATGCACTCCAACGTTTAAGGTCCGATTCTCACTAACTGACGACTACATTATTGTTTATTACTTATTCACACATTTACATCTTTATTTTTTAAACTCCGTGAATAAATTTTTTAATTCCATCACTTGTAATAATAATACTGACTATTTTTTCAAAGATCGGGCCAAAACGAGTCTATATGTCCTACTCGAGACATAATATATTAGGTTGGCATGACCTAATTAGGTGGCTGTGGCCAACAATTAGTGGACTCACTCCACTAAGCAAACTCTCAAATTTAATATGAATGAATTCAGACACATATGATTAAAGTTCAATCATATGAAATTTTATATAATTTGTCTGAAGGATTACATGTATGAAATTGTTCCAAATTGATGAATGTGCAAAAAAATAATTTTAAAGCAAATACATATTAAACAATAATGTCCAAATAAAAAACCCTGTGAATTTTTACACGGACTATCATATCTTATACGTAACATAATAACAATAAGCATAATTCAATAACATTTAACAATGTATTAGTTCAAAATGGAAACACTTAAGATCTATTATAAAACTGATCAGGTATAAGTTACTATAAACTTAAGCAAACAAACTTATGAACAAAAATAACCGCTACTGGATTTTTTCTTTTGGGAAGCTCATATAAATCAATTTCGATTTTATCTGTTTCAAAAACATTTTACTCTTAATATGTTCCTCGTGAAAATAATTTCTTATGTGTAATAATAAATATATTTTATAAAAAAAGATATAAAACAAAAAATAGTAAAGAATTACAAAAACAAATCTCCGGTACATCAACGTAACACTAGGAACATGTAGTACCCCATGTGTCGAGCCGACAAGTGACGACATGAAACTGATGATTATTCCATTTTTATTTCTATTAATTGATCCAACTTTATAAAAGATAAAACTGCTAATTATATTTGCTTACATGAGCATTAGAATAAACAACAATATTTTGTATCTGCTTCTAACTTTAACGTACGTTACTAAATTTGCAAGATTTGGGAAACAGATGAATCTTAACTTTAAGTATTTTTTTTTTAAAAAAAAAGCCTCCACACACACAACATATAAATAGAGAAAATAATTTAAAGACGATGGCGGTTCTATTCATTAAGACAGTTCTATCATTTTCTAAATTGATTAAGAATAAAAACTGTATGATATTTTTATTTTTTATTTTTTTAAGAAGACGGAGTTTTTTGTTATATAAATATAACAAAATTAGACATGAGAGAGGTGATTAAACATGATAGGACGCAAATCTATATAATTGAGGACATGAGTTTAGATAGGAAGAAATTGAGGTCGCGTAATTTAGATAGGAAGAAATTGAGGTCTCGTAATTAGGTAGAAGGCTAGCTAGTAAGGGTAGCGAGTGTTGTCTTGCCGTGTGGAAATTAAATTTAGTGCTTGTCATAGGACTAGTCGTGCCTTTATAGTAATTCTTGTCATATGTTGTTTATTGCATTCGATTATCACATTACTTTGTTGTTATTACTGATGTCACTATTTTCTTCTTCTTTTTACCTGACTCTAATACACTTGACCGATGATCTTTTGGAAACAACCTCTCTACCTCCATGAGGTAGTGATAACTGATAAAATCTGTGTATACTCTATCCTCTCAAGATCTACGAATTTCATGAAGTATATTATTATTATAAGTATACAAAAATAAAAAAAATATTATACATATCATTTAGACATCGTTGTGTTTCTCTTTTCAAGCTAGAAGATATATTGAATTAATAATTCATCAATAACTTTATTCAAATTTTTGACCAATCTTGAAATGTTCCTATATATTTATAAGGCTACTTGTAATGTTTTTACTTAGTCGCAGAAAAACGTTACGATATTATTGAAGAATGGCACATATAACAATGCAGACCAAATTGTACTTGCTCTATGACTTTGACATAGATTTATATTACGTATTTTTATTAAAAATTTAAAAGAAAATCCTAAGATGGCAAAAAAAATGTACGAACACAGCCTCTACATGCCAAAAATAACAAATTAAACATGCATTTTTGGCCGCAATGTTTGAGGGACTATTTAGCTTTGAACTTTTTGTTTTTTACTTTTATCAATCACACTTCCTCTGTTCTAAAATAGTTGTCACATTTTACTTCTCGAAAGTCATTGAAATAATTTTTTAAATCAAAATTTTATCATTTGACTCCGAAAAAATATATTGACTCTCAAATGAATTTCTGGAGGGACTTTTTAGTCTTTGACAAATTCTCGGGGCTGCAATTAAAAACATAGAGTTTTAACATTTCTCCACTTGTTAGTGTGGACAAAAAATTATATGTCTAGAAG
>JAJOOO010022171.1:0-13506 GCA_029582685.1 Solanum piurae
ATAGCTAGGGTTCTGAAATTCATGCAATAAACTGAGTACAAACATGATAATCTGATTTGGAACATTTAAATAACTAATTCATGATGATCTGTTGAAATTCTAGAAACCCTAGGTTTGTTCATAATCATGGAATCAAGAAACTGACTGAATTCAAGGGACCTTATGGGTGAAAGGAACCCACCAGTGAAATCCCACATACCTGGTGACGAATTCCACGAAGAAATCTTTTAATTTCGGGGTTGGAACTAATGGAACTTTGCTGTGTTCTTGAACTAGGGTTCTTGGCCTTTTTCTCCTCTCTTGCTTCTAATTTTCTAAATTTTGAAGAATGATCTGACTTAGATACGTTCTAGTTATGTTTTTAGGCTTAAACTGACTAAAACCTCATGATCTAGGGTCTAAACAATGTATCCTAGGGGTTAAACGAAATAGGAAAAGACCAAAAGACCCCTGAATTAACTGTTGTCGGAGTGATCGACGAATTGGACTGACGGGCCGTCATTCAATCGACGGTCCGTCGATCGGGTCCGTCGATCGGGTCCGTCAGTCAAGCCTGCTCGACAGGCCTTCACTAAAACGAGCATAACGTTTTACTCGGAAGTCGGATTTTAGCAAACTCAGCGGCGTTGGAAAGAGGATTCAATTATCTATCATATCATAGGTCATGGGAGACATAATTCATTTTGATTAGGAGTTATGACTATCTAAAGTTGACCCAATTATCAATTTCCCCCTAATTGGCTGCTGGCCTTCACCAACGATCATACCTACGGACCGTGGATCGAATGACGGTCAATGCTGGTCGGCCATCGTTCGCGACTGAAGGATGAAATCTGAAGTGTGAAACTGAAAGTTGGTTGGCCCATCAACGGAGCTGACTGACGGGCCGTCAGTCGACTGACGGTCTGTAGGTGGCTTCCGTCAGTGGCGCATGCAACTTCTGAAAATCTAGAAATTTTTTTCCTTTCTCGAATCTGGGGTGTTTCACCCTTCCTCAAATAGCCCAGAAAATTCGACTAAGTCCCGGACCACGCCAGGACCTATGGACCGTAGGTGGGACCACGATCCGTGGTCCAGGTCTGTGGTTCAGACCCCTCAGGACCCCCTCTCTGAAGTCCGTCGGTCAGGTCCGTCGGTTGGCCCCGACGGCTTTTAAGTCAGGAGTCATTTGGTTTTTTCCCTATGCATTGGACACCTAAACTACGTCGTTTAACCCCTATACTACGTCGTTTTAGTTAGTTTTAGCCTAGTAACTTAATTAGAACTTACCCTAGTCAACTCATTCTCCTAAAAATTCATCAAGTTGAACGAGAAAAGGGAGAAAGAGTCGACCAAGCCTTCTCCAAGAACGCAACAAGTTTTCTTCAGTTTCAGCCTAGAAATTGAAAGATTTCTCCATGAATTTTATCACCAGGTATGTGGGATTTCACTAGTGGGTTCCTTTCACCCATTAGGTCCCTACAATTGAGTCAGATTCTTGATTCTCTATATCATGTTTAGACCTAGGGTTTCTTGACCTTCATATTATTGTTGTGATTCAGTTGTTAGATCAATCTTAATCATATTATTATGTTTTTGAGGAATTGTTGCTTAGCTTCTTGCATGAAACTCACAATTCTAGTTGTGTAGATTCGTTTAGTTCATGAATTACACTTGCTAGGTCAGTTTCTTCAGACATACATGCCTCAGTTAAGAATGTTTCATTATCAACATATTAATGTTGCATTTTCAATTAGCATGTCAGTATTTTGAGCTAGTCAGTATTTTGAGCTAGTCAGTATTTTGAGCTATTCAGTATTACATAATTCAGTCATAATGTGTTACTTACATAATCAGTTGAGAGTAGGCTTAATACCAAGTGGACTAAGGGTCAGTCACCCTTATAGTCCCAGAACTACGTGCCCCCGTAGGATAAGTCCCTCCTCTGTGGGCAACATATTTAGTGATCACGCTAGTCATGCATTTATACCCTTGGAAAGGTATATTAGGTCCTCTCAATGAGGCGATACATTGGACTCCACGGATAGCTCTCATGGTTTTATGTCGGTTAACAGAGTCTCCCACAGTTAGATTCTAGTGCATTGACCAGGTTATCAGTTACAGTCCAGTATTCAGTCTCAGCATGTCATGTACTTAGTCATTGCATTCAGTTAGTTCAGTATTCAGTACATTTTAGTATTTACATCATGTTCAGACTATATCATTGCTCTTATTGCTTTGTTCAGATATATGTTTTGTTCAGCTTTATCATATCATGCATGCTCAGTACCTTTCAAGTATTGACGCATACCCTGCGCTACATCTTCTCGTAATGTAGGTTCAGTTCCTCCGCATCCAGTTCAACAGTATCAGTGGTGAGTCCTCATTCTTCGAGGACGGTTGACATGTTACCTTTCTATTTTCAGTCTTTCAGTTTTCAGCTTTGCTAGAAGTTAGCTGGTGGCATGTCCCAACAGATCTAGTCGGTTAGAGGCTTTTATTCAGACATAGTTAGATTTAGTTTTAGTTTGAGTTTGATATTTCAGCTATCATTGAACTCAGTCTTATATATTCATATTTAGAATGGGTATCCCCCATCATTTCCCTTTTTGTCATGTTTTAAGCTTCTGCATAGAATTATCTTATTGCAGTATCTTAGTGTGCTTACGATATGCCAGCAGGGTTAGCTTGGGGTCACTCGTGATCCTAATTCCCGTGTTATGTCAAGGGGTAGCCTCAAGGCATGACAAGAATAGTTCTCCAAACTCTCAAAGATAAGGAGTTGTATGCTAAATTTTTCAAGTGTGAGTTTTGCATTGAGTCTATGGCATTCTTAGGCCACATTGTGTCTGGTGAAGGGATTCGAGTTGACATTCAGAAGATTGAAGCAGTGCAAAACTTTCCTAGACCCACTTCTCCAACTGATATTAGGAGTTTCTTGGAATTGGCTAGTTACTATAGGAGGTTTGTTGAGGAATTTTCATCAATTTCATCCCCGTTGACTAAGTTGACTCAGAAAATGACTAAGTTTCAATGGCCTGAAGCTTGTGAGAAAAACTTCTAGGAATTGAAAATGCAGTTGACTACGACCCTAGTGTTGACCATACCAGAAGGTTCGGAAGGCATTGCTATTTATTGTGATGTGTCCAGAGTTGGGCTTGATTGTGTATTGATACAGAATGACAAAGTTATAGCCTATGCCTCTAGACAACTTAAGATTTATGAGAAGAATTACCCGACTCATGATCTAGAATTGGCTGTTGTAGTATTTGCTTTGAAAATATGGCGTCACTATCTCTATGGTGTTCATGTAGATGTGTTCACCGATCACAAGAGTCTTCAGTATGTTTTTAGTCAAAAAGATTTGTTTGTTGTATCAATAATAAGAGGTACATTCAAAATTTTACCAAAATATCAATCCTAAAAATAAAAAATATTTTGTTCGGATAAATCTGCAGCATGATAAAATAATTAGACCCTACTAAAAAAAAAATCATTTGTATGTTCGTACAACTGTGTGTTAGATATTATTGAATTTGTTAGTTAAAGTTGCAAGTACTCTCATCGTTTGCCTAAAATAAATTTGTGTGACCCTGCTTCCTTTGTTCTAGTACTAATATGTGACTTGATTTTGCAAGGTGCATGAAAATCAATTATTAAAAAGTTATTGCACCATTGTTTGCAGAGATTGACTAAATTTTAATTCATAATTCATTTGATTTAGTAGTAAAATATGTAATTAAAATATCTTTATCTTTATTAGTCTTTTAGGTATGTGATAAATTTACTTAACACGAGATCATTTTTCTTTGTTTGGTTTACTTAATATATAACTAATATAGATACGAATTGAAATCATGTGAAAAGCTATAATTGATTTCAATAAAGAGCATTGTAGTAAAACTAAAATTTTGACAGACAAAGCTATAATGATTCCCCTTGCTTGGCTACTAAATCAATAATCTTATATGCAATCTCGTTAGAAATTTTCATGGCCAAGACTACTTTTCAACTTCCATTGTCTTCAAAATTTCGATTAAGTTTAACCACTTTTGACACTGCATAAGAAAACAAACTTGATAAAGTTAATAATCAATTTACTAGAACATTTGATGAATTCATACTTGATAAAATTAATATTAACCTCTGTCGTCAATTGGTCACAGTCTGCAAGAAACTTTTTGTGAAGTTCAAGACGTTCTTCGATGGTCGCAGAGCTAGTTGATCTCTCCATTCAATTCACTTTGCAATTCATATTCTAAGAAGATCATTTTCCTTGTAAAGTTCATTGCTATTCATGCTTTCTTGATCTCGCTAAGAATTGAAAATAGCCTAAAATGTCATGGTGGTCATAAAAAGGACAAAAAAGAAGAAATAAAAAGGACATCGAATAGAAACTCACTTGATAAGCTCTAGTTTTGGAAAATTGTTTGGTAAATGATATTTCAATAAATTTATGAATGAAGAGACTAGTTGATGTACAAATGAACTGAATGAGCTTCCCATTTATAGAATATCAGAAGTTGTTGTCAAAGTTGCTTATAAGTTGTTTGTTTGTGCAAGCTTATCCAACTATAAGTTTATCCAATTGTAAAATTATTCAATTACAATCTTATCCAATTGCAAGCTTATCGAAGAAATCATGTAATGAATATCCACAATATGGTATGTTTATAACAATTTCTTAATGTTCTATAAAAAAAAATTGAATGTCACAATGTATTATAAAGTTAATAAATTTTATGAGATTATCATAGTGTAGAAAATGGTAAGAAAATGATTTTATTCATAATCAATGTAGAAAATGGTATGTTTATATGCATTAGTACATAAGCTTATAAATGTTAAATAAAAAAGTTTTGTATAATGAAAATAATAATAAAGTATTAAAAAAGTGGTTGGTGAGATGAATAGCGTCACACCAAATTAGTATAAAATATTATATGGAATTGAAGCTCCAAAACACCAGATTTTACACTAATATAGAATTTGGTGTTGGATTAGAGATGGTCTAAGTACAATAGAACCATAAAAACTTTTAAAGAGAACTTCTTCCATGTGCTATGAAAACCTTACAATATGGATATTTTGGATGAATTGTTTCTACTCTAAAGACTTGACATTTTCAAAATCATTTTTCACTACTCTTAAAATCATATTTCACTAGTATTAGTGTTTGACTATAAATTTTCAAATATTTTTTACAAATTATTCTTGGATAAAGTTTTGAGTGAAGTTTCACTATGTGTTTGACTGTTAATCTTGGAAGAAAAATTAAATCTTTCAAAGAAATATGATTTATACCTATAAATTCTAAAAACTATTAAAAATATCTATAAATTTGTATTATCATTTGATATTGGATGTGTTATGTGAAAAGTCATGATAACGAACACAATTAATACCATTGATTTGTATACAAAAAAAAATGTTATTACTATTTGTAATTGAAAGTGACTCCGAAAAACAATCTCGAATTAGAACGGATAAAATATGTATATAACTGTACAAAATTTGTACAACGATCTAGGAATGACATTCAATCCAAAATTATAAATGATTATTATTTTTATAGAATATAAAAGTTTCAGTTAATACTAGTGTTTTTCTAGTATTTGAGTATTTGAACCATTTGCCAAAAATATTTACCAAATAATAACAAATTATATGATCAAATAAGATTTATCGAGTTTTTTCTCAAATATTTTTTGAGAATATCTATTGTCAAACATGTCCTAATCAAATACCTCTCTCCCCTACCTGATTAACTACGTTTCTTGTAATATTGTACTCTCTCTTTTCCATATTAACGAAATTTGTGAGACAATGCACACTTATTTAAAAAACATTCAAGGACATATTTTAAAATCATACTAATTTCCACTATTGTCCTTTATGAAATCATAAATATAACTTTGCAAATGGTGCAGTTTATCTCCTCAAAATATCAAACTTCATTAAAGGAAAGTTCAAATATGAAAAAAATAAATCAAACATCCATCTTAAAGTTTGAACAATTCAATTATTTTTGAGCAATTAAAAAAACCCAAAAATTTAGTTAATATAGAATGACAGTATTTTATTATTATTGCCTTTGTCCCTAATTACTTGTCCACTTTTGAATTGACACACATATTAAGAAAACAATGATTGACATAGTGACTTTATCATTTTACCCCTATTAATTATGAAGTGGATCAATTAAAAACTTAAAATTTTCAAGAAGTTCTACATTTTTCAAAGTAATTAATTGAGGATATAATAGGTAAAAAAAAATTATTCTTTCTTAATTTGTCGAAATTGACAAATAATTAGAGACAACTATAAAAGAAAAAATGGATTTTATAACCATTTTTAAAGTCTACTTAAATGGAGATAAATGATTATTAGTTTGTTACCCCACACCCCCTACACCTCCTCCTCTGTTTTCTATATTTAGTAAGCAAACTCAGAAATTTTATTTATCGTCTAAAAATAAATGGGTTACGCCACCCATTTTCATTTCTGCTAAGTCTTTACTTTCCAAATATAGTACTTGTTCAACCCCCCCTACCCACCAAAACCTTAACCTCATCCCTTTCTACCCCGTAAAAGCTGGTCCCTCTTTTTAATCTTCCTTGGAATTTGCTCTTTTGTTTGGTGTACTGGTATCATTGCCTTGTTGTCAGCATATTCAAGAACAGTTCCAAAATCAAGTCGGTTAACAGTATTTGATAAGTATTTCCCAACCCTTAGGGTTAAGTGTTTTTTCCCAATATATACCTTGGGGGTGCTGTGACTTCTGATTTGAATCTGGTTTTGGTTTTGGGTTTTGTTTAAATCTTGTTTGCTGAGTTGTTGTTGATCGATTGGGGAATTTTTTTGGGGAAGTTCAAGAAAGTTTGCTTTTTTAGATGATGGGAAGTTCCTGAATTTTAAGGTCAGTGCTTAAAAAGCTGTTCTTTGGGCATGTTTGTTTTATCTTTCTTACTTATTTGATGTATACGTAGTTGGGCATGCACTAAATATTCATGTGGGTAATTGCAGGTGTGTTAAGTGTTTGGATTGTGGGATTGGGAAGTTTGTAGTGGAATATTGGTGGTAATAGGATGATTTTGATTTTCAGATATTGGATTCTTGGACTGCAAATAGTGGAAGAGTACAGGGAATCTGATACAAGCTTGAGTGATTCGAGTGTTCTCTAGCATTTGGTTGATTTTTTGTAGTTTTTTTTTTTTTTTTGCTAATTTGGTTTTAAATGGAGAGGGGAGTTGATTTTTGGGCCTCTCCTAAAGGTCAAATGGAGGGCGTTGCGTCGTTTGATGCTAGTACAAGGTCTTCAAATGTTGATTCATTCAACAATGTTATGGAAATTATGAATCTTGATGCTTATGCTGGATGGTGCACTAGCCCTAGTGCAGCAGAGCACATGATAGCCTCTTATGCTGCATTTTCGCCAATTAATCACATGTCTCAAAGTTATGCACCATTTGAAGGATTGAGTTATACAGAACAAAATAGAGCATTTCCTCCAATGGACGCCAATATGGTGGCAAGTAATCATGATGGAGGAGAGAAAATGATGTTTGGGCAAAATGATGACCAGTTACATTTTATGGTAGATTCAGTTGATGGGGAGGATGGTTTGGTATCTAAAAAAAGTAGAAGATCGAGCCAACAGTCTGACGGTGCGGATATTGGCAACTCTATGATCCTCAGGTCACCTTCTCAACCACTTGCTGAGAGAATGCTTAGGGCATTGGCAATGTTTAAAGAGTCATCTGCTGCAGGAATTTTGGCTCAAGTTTGGATTCCAATGAAGAATGGTGATCAGTACGTCTTGAGCACATGTGAACAGCCATATCTTCTTGATCAGGTGCTTTCTGGCTATCGGGAGGTCTCCAGGAAGTTCACTTTTGATACAGAAATAAAACCAGGAGCAATCCCAGGTCTTCCTGGTCGGGTGTTTAGTTCAAGAATTCCAGAGTGGACGTCAAATGTTCTGTACTACAAGGAGGCTGAATACTTACGTGTACAATATGCTGTTGACCATGAAGTTCGTGGATCTATTGCTTTACCTGTCTTTGAGGATGATGACTGTGAAACTCCATGTTGTGCAGTATTGGAACTCGTTACAATGAAGGAGAAACCTAATTTTGATTTGGAAATGGATCATGTTTGCCAGGCTCTCCAGGTTCACTCCTCTTTCTTGCATGCTCTTTTCTTTATTTTGAGTCATGAACCCTTTTATATTGTAGCCTTGCAGTAGTTTATGTAGATTCAATCCTTAATTGTAGTTGCAAATTGTCATTTACTGTTGTTTGGAAAAGAAAAATATGAGTGAAAGATAGTATGGTTCTTTTTGTTCTTTGAACTTGTATAACACAAGTTTGCTCAATTGCTATATAATAAAAAGGAATATCTGAGCAAAAAATTAGTAAGTTCGGTTTGCAGAAATATTTATGTTATTGAAAATTTTATTTTGAATGTTTACTAACATCAACACAATAACTTTGCGTTAGTTTTACTATTCTTGATGTGCATATCTATTTTTTAAAATCAAAGAAGAAGGGTGTAGGATAGTGAGCATAGTTTTACTAATCTAGCTCTTCTACCTTGGTACCTGGTTAAGAACACAGAAGTAATATTCCAGTAATAAACTGCTCAAGAGATTTTGATACAGTGTGTGAAATTCTTTCCTGTTGCATTTTAGTAACAGACTAACAGTTACTCCTTAAGAATTAGGTTCTATTTGGACTTATAGAGTCATAACTTGCTTCTCAATCATAAACAAAGTGATAATATACCAACCTTCCCTGCTTGTCACCAACTCTTTTGTATATCATAACAAATATGGGTCACTTGTATTTACAACCCCACCCCCTCTACTGCTCTTCCCTATTGCCCAGTGCCCACAGACCTCTAATAAAGGAAAAAGGTGAGTTAAACCAAACCAGGCGACTTTAAGAGATACTTGTTTGGTTGTTTTATGATAATATAGATTCTTGTTTCAACTTTATCGCGCCCAAAAAACTTTAGTAATTTTCTTTAGAGTACATGCTTTTTTGGTTGATCAACTATTAGATCTTTCCTTTATGTTTCTGCTTTATCAAAAGTTTATGCTAACAGTGAGTCAGAGCACATCGACTCACAGTATGTAAGTTTGTATATAAGTACACCAGTATTGTGAAGACTAAACTTACAAAATTGAGACAACTGCCATAATTTGATGTCACAATATGCACTTTTCTTGTCATTCTGCATTTTTATCGCTTTTGTTTTATCCTATTGTGCATGCGTTTTCATATATCTGTAGTTGCATCTTTTGGTAAAATATGGTTTAATTTGTAGCTACTGCTCATCTGCAGGCTGTGAATTTAAGGAGTATCACGCCTCCTCGACTTCATTCTCAGGTATACTCAAAAATGATAATTGTACACGGAATCGACACACTGATCGTGTTATTTATTTTCTCGTGTTATATTCTTCCTGATTTCCTTTCTATTTTAGATCAGTAATCAGACCTAATCTCTTGTTTCTAGTTATAATTTCTGTTTCCTCATCTTGCAGAATCTCTCAAATAACCAAAGAGATGCTTTAGCGGAGATAACAGATGTTCTGCGAGCAGTTTGCCATGCACATAAGCTGCCTCTTGCTTTGACATGGATTCCCTGTAATGTCACTGAAGGGGAAGGGGATGAACCCATAAGAGTGCGTGCTAGAGGATGTAATACAAGTTCAAAGGAAAAATGTGTGCTATGTGTTGAGGATACAGCTTGTTATGTGAGTGACAAGGAAATGCAAGGATTTGTACATGCATGTATGGAACATTTTCTCGAAGTAGGTGAAGGTATTGTTGGGAAAGCTCTGCAATCTAACCATCCCTTCTTCTACCCTGATGTGAAGGAGTATCATATAAGTGAGTACCCACTTGTTCATCATGCACGAAAGTTTGGTCTAAATGCTGCTGTGGCTATCAGATTACGTAGTACATTCACCGGCAATGACGATTACATATTGGAGTTCTTTCTTCCTACAAGTTTGAAGGGAAGTACCGAGCAACAGCTTCTCTTGAATAACCTTTCAGGTACCATGCAAAGAATTTGCAGAAGTTTGAGAACAGTAGCAGATGCGGAATTGGTTGGACAAGGTGCTAAGTTTGGATTACAAGATGGATCTGTTCCAAATTTACCACCGATTGCATTGTCTAGGAAGAACTCTCAGCACTCATTAGACAGCAATTCAAATTCTGTAAACGGGGCTCCTTTAGGTGCCTGCGATTCAAAGAGTGCTGGAACGCATGCTGATGATTCTCGTGAACAGGTATCTCACTCAATTATCGAACAAGCATTATCTTATCTAAATTACATCCAACTAGATTGTTTCAGTTGAGTATTCAATCTCAATCAACTTCCGTTTAATGTGATTTAGGTGAGAGCATTTAATATGCTCCTCATTCATACTACTCTTTTGAGCACACTCTTTTATTTACACTTGTTCTTTTTTTTCCTGAACAACTTATGCTCCGTCTGTTATTGATTTATTTTCTAAATGTATTTATGCTGAAGTTTTGTTGCAACATGTTTTGTAGACAATGACTGGATCAAGAAAACAGATTGAGAAAAAACGAAGTACAGCAGAAAAACATGTCAGCTTAAGTGTTCTTCAGCAATACTTCTCTGGGAGCTTGAAGGATGCTGCAAAAAGCATTGGTGGTAAGCATATATACATTGAATGGATCAGTCCACTAATTTGCTAGTATACTGGATACCTATATATCATTCAGTGTTATCTAAAGCGAAAAGAGATAAAAAAACTCTCAACTCCCGTTGGGGCTTTAAGCACAAATATAGCATGACCTTTAATTAAAATAGGCGCAAATGGAGACTTTTTTTTTTTTTTTTACAAATATACATGTTTACTCCAAGACTAATAATTAATAGCATGAATAACAAATAAATGGTGTTAAATTAGGTCTTAGGCCTAACTCACACCCCAAAAGCTAGCTCAAAGGGAGGAGGATTGCCCAAACCTTATAAGGAGTCCACCCATCTCATTAACCATCAATGTGAGACTTTTGTCATTCTTTAAACACCTCACCTCACGCCTAGTGCTTAGCATCTGGTGCGTGGGCAATTTTGATTTTGGGGGCCCCAACATTGGGTGAGATGGGCCCTGCTCTGATACCACTTGTTAGGACCGAAATAAGCAGGTGTAATGCAGAAGCTAGCAGAGCAAACCTCGAAAAACCATGAGTAAGAAGACAAACGAGAAACACACCAAAAGACACACAGATTTAACGTGGTTCGGTCAATCGACTTACGTCCACAAAGGAGATGAGCAATCCACTATAAATATGAGAGTACAAAATATAGAGAGAAACAACCTCAACCAATTCACTCGGAATACAAGGAGGTACACAAAATTCTCCCCCATAACCGCAACTCTCAAAACCCTAGGACTACATTGTGAATGCTGATTAAGGTAGAAGGAACAAGCCTATATTTATAGAGTCCTAAAATCTTTCCTACAAGAAAAGGTCTAGTCAAAATATTAAAACATTTTCCTAAAAGAAAACCTTTTTATGGTAAGAAATCAGGGCAAATAAAACCCAACAAATCTCCCCCTTGGCCTGAATTTCTAACAAAATAAATTTGTCCACCTTCTTCACATAATCTTTAGGATCTTGCATCTCTTCTCCATAATCTTCTCCATCAAATTTACGTCTCGACACAGAGAACCTCTCTGAAACAATTTCTCCAACAAAATCTTCATTACTGCCAAAAAGGTTGCAGCTAGCACTACACCCGTCAAGATGAACACCCATCTCTAACGTGGTTCCATCATTGAACCATGACTCTGATACCATGTTAAATTAGGTCTTAGGCCTAACTCACACCCCAAAAGCTAGCTCAAAGGGAGGGGGATTGCCCAAACCTTATAAGGAGTCCACCTATCTCATTAACCACCGATGTAGGACTTTTTTCATTCTTTAACCTCCCCACCTCACGCCCAGTGCTTAGCATCTGGTGCGTGGACAATTTTGATTTTGGGGGCCCCAACATCGGGTGAGACGGGCCATGCTCTGATACCATGTTAAATTAGGTCTTAGGCCTAACTCACACCCCAAAAGCTAACTCAAAGGGAGGAGGATTGCCCAAGCCTTATAAGGAGTTCACCCATCTCATTAACCACCGATGTGGGAATTTTGTCATTCTTTAACACCCCACCTCATTACAAAGAAAATTGGAACTTTTTCACAATAAACTGAATTATTAATTGTTTAGTGTTGT
This sequence comes from Solanum piurae, assembly GCA_029582685.1. NCBI lineage: Eukaryota > Viridiplantae > Streptophyta > Magnoliopsida > Solanales > Solanaceae > Solanum > Solanum piurae. Next base: position 12,252 of record JAJOOO010022171.1, read on the forward strand.
CTCTTCCAGAAATGCAAGGAAAAGTTTGCCTTAAAGCCTTAATGATGACACTGAAACTCACGATAATCGAGGCAGAGTGCTTCACATGTTTTGAGCTTTGCTTCAGGGTTCAAGCGCTTTAAGGGTGCCTTTGACAACCCTGATATGGTCTTTTTTAGTTGTTGACAATAGCTCCTCCCATTCGATGTTAATTTTATGATTCAACGGTCCTTTGTGAAAATTTCTCTTTTAACTTTACCAAGATTTTGTCTTTAGTCCAAATGTAGGATTATAAGTGTGGGCATAGTCTTCCTTTTCTTAGTAAAAAAGAAAAACGTTTTCAAAAAAGTTTAAGTGTAAACATAGTGAATATAATGAATATCTTTCCCTCTGTTTTCCTTCAAACATGAATTTGGGACTCTCTTCTCTGATAAGTAGGATATGCTATTTTTGATGGCTATTGTCTATTGTGTGGAGTTTTATGTAACTGCTTAATTTAAGTGAGAAGTTCTGCTTAATGCAAAGGGAAAACAAAAAGAAGGCAGAATAAAAACTGAATCCTCAGTATTGGTTAGTAGAAATGGTTTTGGGGATCCATTGATGTATGCTAAGTTGCTCGGACTCGGGTGCAGGTGTTCGATACGGGTGGAGATCTAGAGGTTGGATTGATCTCAATTTTAAGATTCAGGGATACAGATCCAGGTATGGATACATGTGCAGGGATTCAACTAAAAATTATTCAAATCTATAAAAGTACAATTGTAAAACCTATATTGGAAGTACCTTCTGAAGATTTTAGAGATGATGGGATTCGGACAAAAATGGTTGAACTGGATTAGCTTCTGCATTTCTACAGTTAGCTTCTCTGTCCTGATTAATGGGTCCCCTGCAGGTTTTTTTCAAACTCAAAGAGGAATCAGGCAGGGTGATCCATTGTCCCCTTTCTTGTTCTTAATTACTATGGAGGGACTGAATAATATGCTCAAGACAGCAAATATGAGAGGATGGGTAAAAGGTTTTGATGTGGCTAGAGAAAATACAGAAAGCTTGGAAGTGACACATCTTCAGTATGCAGATGATACACTGATTTTTTGTGGAGCTGAGGAAGATCAACTGAAATACTTAAGGGTGATCTTGGTGCTGTTTGAAGGGGTATCCGGGTTGCACATTAACTGGATAAAAAGTTCTATGTATACTATCAATGAGGTCAACAACATAGACTTGTTAGCTTCAATCCTAGGGGGTGAAGTAGGTACTCTACCTACAACATATTTGG
>JAJOOO010022172.1:0-14104 GCA_029582685.1 Solanum piurae
GGGGGCAGGTGTTTTTGCAAATGGGTATGGGTTTTTGGAGAAGACAATTGTGGGCGGGGGGGGGGAGGTGTTTTTGCAAATGGGTATGGGTTTTTGGAGAAGACAATTGTGGGTGGCCGGGGGGGGGGGGAAGGGGGGGCAGGTGTTTTTGCAAATGGGTATGGGTTTTTGGAGAAGACAATTGTGGGTAGGGGGGGGGAGGTCATGTGGGGATTTTATTGATTTAGTTTGTTTTTAAAAAATTATTTGGGAAAAATCCACGTGTCATTGAGTCATTGGTTACTTTATATTTTTACTCAAAATTCATTATCTACAAATTGTTTTTGACAAATGTCGTCATTTAATTCGCCACTTTACACGTCATTCGCGAGTGTAACACACACACCTCATATATTTTTGTTGATTGGCAAAAGAGTGTCAAAATGACACAGCGAGACCCTACATGAGGTGTCTAAAATGAACATCGCCCACTTGAGATGCCTAAGTGAAAGTTCGTGCCAAGTTTAAGGGGCCACCGATGGGTTAGCCCTAAATATAACTTTGACTATCATAACATTAATTCATACAGTTGGAACATGTCATGCATGTGCATGTGCATGTGCCCATAGCAGATTATGTTTTTTGTTTTTTTCATGTTCACAAGTTTAATTAAGACAGCAATCCTCCTTTAACCTCCACTTGTAAGTTGGATATGAATTGAATAATGTAATTTGTTTGTTACTAGTTATTAGAAAGGAGACAGAAAAAAATGACATATATAGATATATACAATCATTACAAAAGAATATTTCTTGGTAATATTACTGGCATATAATAAACAAGAAAATAACTGCACAAATATAAAAAAGTATTTAGAAACACAAAGTAAATGGAGAAGTGCAAGTGTGCAGTAAATACGCCGCAGTTGGTAGGTGGAGCCCCAACTTAAAACTTGCTACATTCAATTGTTTTTTCTTTTCTTCCAAGTGAATATATTAAACATTTGCCACCTCATATATAGAAAGATACAATATAAGCAGGTTTAGAACGGTGAGGTCTTAGATTCAAATTCAATCATTTGATGCGTAGATTCGAATCGTGTTATCGTCAATTTTTTTACCAAAGCAAATCGGATAATTTCTTTCATTTGTTTAAATCTTGGTGGATAGAGTTACTTGATATATATTTTGGTGAGAGATAATAGGTACTCCAAGAAAATCGAGAAGCGCCCAAACTGACTTGGACACTATGTTTATCAAAAAATATATGCAGTTTTATATTCAAGCTAAGCCAGCTAACCATCTGGAAATCAAATGGACCTTTTTGTGTTCTGTTTTTTCTTTTTTTAGAGAAAAAAAAGACACTTGCAATCTTTTGCAATAAATGAAGCAATATCTTTTAACATCTTAGGCTGGAAAAGTTTGCAATTGCCAATTCTAGACCACATGAAATGTAATATCCACCAAATGAGTTATGTACATTCCATAATTAGAAGTTTTTTTTTGGTAAAGCACATTACACAATAAGAGAGTAAAAGGTAAATGGCAATGTAACAGAAGAATAAAAGCTGAAGAAAATAGAGAAGAGAATTACAGAGGAATAGATGAAAAAGCAGAAATACAAGAAACACAAAAATAGCCTAATTTGTTATACCTATTGATAGCTACTTATAACAAACTCCACACCTTTCACATGCTGCCCAACACATTAATTCACTAGTCCTCACTTCATTTTCACATAAGAAATCAGAAAAGCCTAAATAGTATTGCCATCGGTCTGTAATTTTCTTTCATATACTGATAATTTGCTCCGTAGCGCCGTGTTGATTCCTTTGGCAAGGAATTATCTTGCTGCCTGAACCAAATAGCAGTGGCAAAGATACAATAACATAGCAACGAAAAATAACACTCCTGACAAGAAGAAACGAAAATTATGTAGCCTCCTGTTTGATTTTTCTTGCTAAGTTGATGTAATGCTCATGCAGAAACTTAACATGTACAGGGGTAAAGGTCTCAAGATCATCAGAACATGATAGTAGCTTTGTTGCAAAAAGGAAATCAGGGACAACATTTCACTAGCATCCCCTTAATCTTGAGATTTTGTCATCTATTCCTCCAGACACAGGATATTAGGCATCACATAATACAAATTAAAACTGATGGCAAAACCAGATAAGGGGGGTGAACAATATATAATGAGGAAGCTATAGAAGAAGGGAGAAAAAGAAAATCTACTTAAAAGGGGACGTCATTCACCTCAAGTTCAGCGCGTATTCCTACACAAAAATCAGTTCCTGAATCTTTACCTGCATGCTCTAAGGTGAAAGCCAGAGCAGAATTGTGCACCATACTCTGATGAAATATAAGAAGACTGATCAGATCTATAAACAGGATTTACTTTGTTTTATCAGGTATAGAGGGGCTAGAGTATTCTGCTACATTTTTTTCTGAAGAACTCATGTTCGAGGAAGCACGTGATGACACATCACTACGATCATTGGGGCTACTGCAGAAACTCGCAGGGGCAGGATTTCGTTGAGGTTCACCGTTTACCTGCCTTTGTCCTTCTTCAGCTAGTCGTCGAAGAAGGTTCGTGACAGTAGGAAGGAACTTTGTGGATAAAGAGACAAGTCCAGGAATCTGAAACACATATATAGAAAAGATCAGTTCCCTTAATTTGGTAGAGAAAATTTTCCACATTGTGAGTTAAGCAATGAAATTAAGCAAATCGCGCTTGTTTCCAACTTCCACTGTTAATCACTCAAATAGCTTGTGATATATAGAAACTGAAACAATAGGAATTGACATCTGATACTTACAACATCACTGCGGAATTCACCGGAGATGTCCAATTGCACCCAAAGGGCTGTCAACAGTAGAAAAACAAAATACTACAACACCCAAATACAAAGGATTTCTGGAGAAAGGTAAATTCAAACATAAGTTATGCTATCAATGTTGGATGCACCCTGCGAGTGGGTATAAAACCTGAAATGTATCAACACTAGGGGCATTCTGATTATTATAAGCAGAAAAGGTACCTTAAAAGTGTCATGACTTAATCAAAACCCAAAACAACTAAGGCAACAATTGTCCATGAAGGAGGTAACCAATTGTTACTTCTCATGCTAGCCTCCTGAAGAATAAAGTACCACAAAATCAGAAAGATACAGCATAGAAGAAAACTGCAGATATTTGAATGCAGAAAATTCAAAAGAATATATGAAGATATATTTCAAACAGAAAGTTAACATGATGGTCAGACCAACTGTGCACAGCAAATACTGGACATATTAGTAAATTAGAACAGTTCAGAGAATGGTTCAAAACAAAGTAACAAGCATAGTTGAATCTTCACTTTTCAGGAACTTTAAACCAAACTATTACACAGTTTCACTCAAACAGTTGCTTTGAAACCCCAATATCAACTGAATGGGGTTAGCTTCTGTTCAGAAAACGGATTTTAAAATAACGCTGGAGGTGGTCAGGTAGATGTTGAGATTTCAGCTCTAACCCCCCCTACTTATTCAATGGAGAAATGCAGCAAAGAGAATGAGGACAAACAAGTAAAGAAGAAGAACCCTACGATTTGTCGGAATGTCTCAAAGCACACGAATGGTGGCAAGACATTTGGGCTTCCTCAGACTGGGCTTTGAAATACTAATTTGAATATAGGCCCAACTTAATAAAATTTCTAGCCTGTGTACATATTGGATACCTAGAAGTAATTTCAGCTAGATTGTCTATTTTATCCTTTTCTAGACATTGTTAGAGAATAAAGTTTGTTATTGAATTAGCAAATAGTAGTAGGACACCTGTATAGTCAGTTAGGAATAGAACGTTCTTTTGATTTCCATATAGCTGTATATATACATGTATTTGGAAGAGATGAATACAGAAAATTGAGCCCCAACTTGCGCATGTTGTCATGATGTAATGGTCCGGCGAGTGGCTTGGTGAAGATGTCGGCTAACTGATCCTTGGATGGAACAAATGATAGAGAAATCAATCCGGCGAGATACTGCTGGCGGACGAAATGACAGTCTAGTTCAACATGTTTCGTCCGTTCATGAAACACAGGGTTGCGAGCTATGTGTATAGCGGCTTGACTATCCGAGTGAATGGGCACCGGCAGGGGAGGAGGAATCGGCAGGTCGGTAAGTAATCTGGTAAGCCAAGTTAGTTCAGCAACTAACCTTCTCATTGAACGGTATTCCGCTTCAGCAGAAGAGAGGGAAACTGAACTTTGTTTCTTTGATTTCCAGGAGATTGGAGATCCTCCCAAACTGATAAAGAATCCACTTACAGATCGGCGAGAATCACGACAAGACGCCCAGTCAGCATCGCAAAAAGTGGCCAACGACAATGAAGGCGATGCACTAAAGAAGAGTCCAAGGCTTGGGAATTTCTTTAGGTAACGAATCACTCTTAGACCAGCATAATAATGATCATTAGTAGGCATATGCATAAACTGACTGAGTGTTAACACGGAAAACGATAGATCTGGTCTAGTGTGAGTCAAATAGTTGATCTTTCCAATAAGACGCCTGTAAATGGTGGGATCGGACAAAGGTGTTCCTGAATCTGCAGATAACTTAACTGAAGGATCCATTGGAGAAGATACTGAAGATATATGAGAAACATCAAATTCATCAAGTAACTCCAAGGTATACTTCCTCTGACTGATAATCATGCCCTGCTCTTCTCTTAATACTTCCATACCCAAAAAATAATGTAGAAGATCGAGGTCTTTGATTTTGAATTCTGTATGCAAAAACTCCTTTAAAGTTTGGATCTCATCAGTAGCATTTCCTGTGATCAAAATATCATCAACATAAACAGCAACAATTGAAATGAATTCACCTGTCTGCTTAAAGAACAGTGAATAGTCATTGAGTGAAGCTACATATCCTTTAAAACTTAATGCCCCTGCTAATCTAGCATACCACTACCTTGAGGCTTGCTTTAGCCCATAAAGAGATTTTCGCAACTTACACACCATGTTAGGTTGAGGGGGATCCACACCATTAGGAAATTTCATGTAGACTTCCTCTTGCAAATCTCCTTGCAAGAAAGCATTGTTGACATCAAACTGAAAAATATCCCACCCTTTCTTAGTGGCAATTGCTAATAAGCATCTGATTGTGGTCATTTTTACAACTGGTGAAAATGTCTCATTATAATCAATCCCCTCTTTTTGTATGTCCCCTCTCACAACAAGCCTGGCCTTCAATCTTTCAATTGTCCCATCAGCATGTTGTTTAACCTTGTAAACCCATTTGCAGGGTAAAGCTTTCCTTCCTTTAGGTAGAGTCACAACATCCCAAGTATGATTGGATTGTAGGGCATCAATTTCATCTTGCATTGCTTGCTGCCAACCTGCATGTGTAGAAGCCTCATAAAAGCTTCTAGGTTCTGATATAGTGGAGGTAGACCTTAGGATCAGTTGACTAGGTTTAGAAAGATTAGCATAAGAAAAACTAGAAGGATTGCTAGGAACAGCAAGACAAGATTCTGTAACATCACTAAGATAAATGGTGTTGCAAATATAATCCTTAAGATGTGAAGGCAGAGTTCCAATATTTGTTCTGTAGGATCTCCTAACAGGAACTGATGAAGGTGATGCAATATGTTCAGAAGGAACAGTTGGCTGTACTGGTGGAATATCTAAACATGGGGAATTAATAGGAACATTTGATGAGGAAAAAGAATTAGGCCCTGTAGTGATGGTGGAATCCTCAGAATCTGAAGGATCATGTGGTGGAGTAGAAGAATAGTCAATGGAATCATGAGTGATGAAGATAGAATTATCAGGAGATGATTGTGAGAAAGGAAAATGATTTTCAACAAAATGAACATCTCTAGAAACATTGACCTTCCTAGTTTCCAAATCAAGTAACTTGTATCCTTTCTGGTTAGTGGGGTATCCTAAAAAAACACATTTATGAGCTCTTGGCTCAAACTTGTTCCTTCCCTGAGCTGATGTACTAGCATAGCATAAACAACCAAAACATTTGAGAATTTGATAAGAGGGTGGTGTACCAAACAAAACTTCATAAGGAGTTTTTCCATGAATAACTCTTGATGGCAATCTATTGATCAAGAAAGTAGCTGTTAGGATACATTCACCCCAATAGATTAGTGGTACCTTTGACTGAAACAATAGAGCTCTTGCAATCTCTAGTAGATGCCTATGTTTTTTTTCAGCCACCCCATTTTGTTGTGGGGTGGACACACAGGAAGTCTGATGGACAATTCCTTGTGATCTCAGAAATTTTGAAGCTGCTTCACTTTTCCCTAATTCCATGGCATTGTCAGATCTGATTATTTTCACCTTAGCATTGAATTGTCTCTCAACCATAGACAAAAAACTCTGAATCACAGAAAAAGAATTGCATTTGGTGCTCATTAGATATGTCCATGTAGCTCTACTGAAGTCATCCACTATTGTCAAAAAATACCTATAATTGTTATAGGTAGACACCTTGTATGGTCCCCAAGTGTCAATGTGAATTAGATCAAAACAATTCTTAGTGGTGATCTCACTAGTAGGAAAGGGCAATCTAGATTGTCTAGCTTTGGGACACACATCACAATAACAATCAGAAAGCTGAGGTTTAGACAAGAAACTGACATTTTTCATTGATGCATAAGGCAAATGCCCTAATCTTACATGCCATAATCTTACATTGGAAGAAACATTTGAACAAACAGGAAAGGAAACTGAAACTGAATCAGGAAAACAAGCAGAACTACTAATTCTACTACATTTTTTAGACTCCAGAAAAGTATTTTGACTTGCACTAGGCTTCTTAGGAAAGGGTTGCATCAAGTAGAGACCTTCTTTTGCTTCACCAAAAACTTGAGGCCTCTTCATTGAATGGCCCTGCAACATACAGTTGTTAGAATTGAAAAAGACTGTATTTCTGAACTGATTGCAGAATTTATGGACTGATAATAGGTTGTATTTGAAGCTTGGCACATACAAAACATTGTGTATTGTCAAGTCAGAGAAAATCTGTACACTTCCTATATGAGTGACACTTATAGAATGAGAGTTAGGAAGATTTATATTGATTGGAATTCTAAGAGTAGATAAAGAAATAAATGAGTCAAAATCGAAACACATATGCTCTGAAGCCCCTGAATCTATGATCCAAGTTCCAGAATTAAAAACAGAAAAACAAGTCCCAAAGTACTTTAAAATAGTACCAGCCACTGCATTAGCATTAATTTCAGGTGCTGCATTTTTTGTTGTTGATTCTGGGATCTTCATTTGCTTCATCACTTGAATGAAATGGCCAAATTGTTCCTTGCTCATGTGCTGATTGATTTGATCCATATAGTAGTTAGGATCCTCTTCCTCCATAGAGACAGCTGCATTTCCTCTAACTGGTGTTGAATAGTTTTTGTCATTTGTGAAGTTAAAATCCTCAGGGAACCCAATCAATCTGTAACAATCATCTATGACATGACCTGTTTTACCACAATGAGTACAAGAAGCATTAGGATTATATTTTTTCTTCCCTTTGAACCTTTGATTCTGCCTTGGGTATCTAGGTGCTTGCTGGTAGTTATTCATTCTAGGATAGCCCATGTTTGGCTTGGATCCAGATCCTGATCCTGATGCACCTGGGCTTAACTTCTGAAACTGCTTACCATTTTTGTTTTGATTCATATTATTAACCATGAAAGATGAAGAGTCATTAAGCATAATAGGGCTCATGTATGTCTCCTTTTGGTTCTCATCCTGTAAGATAAGTGAATATGCAATATTAATGTTAGGGAGATGATTCATCATAAGAATGTTGCCCCTAGCTTGAGCATATGTATCATTGAGTCCCATGAGAAACTGTATGAGCATTTCATCTTCCACAGATTTTTCCAATTTCTGTTTTCCTGCACAAATGCACACACAGGTGCACTTATCCTGTGAATCAAGTGAAGCTAACTCATCCCAGAGTCTCTTGAGCTTAGTAAAATATCCTGCAATGTTGTTAGTTCCTTGCACTAGCCTGTTAAGTTCCTTTTTCAAATGGAAAAGTTTTGCACCATTTGATTGACCAAATCTATGCTCCAAACTCATCCAGAGTTCCTTAGCAGTTCTAGAGTATATAACACTATCTGCTATTTCTTTTGAAAGGGAATTAAGAAGCCAAGATGTTACCATGTCATTGCACCTACTCCAAGGTGCACATCTGGTGATGTTGGATTTGGTGAATGATGTGTTCCATTGATGAAACCCAGCTTGTTCTTTGCAGAAAGTGCTATGAGGACTGATCTCTTCCATCCCTGGTAGCCCCTTCCATCAAAAGTGCTGCTCACCAGTCCCATTCCAGGAGAGTCTGAAGAATGAAGATAGAAGGCATGATTGATATCAATCTTTGTTCCTGAGGATGATCCAGCTACCAAAGCTTCAGGTGTTGATTCAGGATTTGTGATAGATTCGTTAGTCATGACTGAATATGATTGATTATCTGATTACTGCTCTGATACCATGTAAGAATTGCAAGAAACAGTAAAGAGATAGTATTGGAAAATTTTCTGTGTATTCATCTCTTCCAAATACATGTATATATATAGCTATATGGAAATCAAAAGAACGTTCTATTCCTAACTGACTGTACAGGTGTCCTACTACTATTTGCTAATTCAATAACAAACTTTATTCTCTAACAATATCTAGAAAAGGATAAAATAGACAATCTAGCTGAAATTACTTCTAGGTATCCAATATGTACACAGGCTAGAAATTTTATTAAGTTGGGCCTATATTCAAATTAGTATTTCAAAGCCCAGTCTGAGGAAGCCCAAATGTCTTGCCACCATTCGTGTGCTTTGAGACATTCCGACAAATCGTAGGGTTCTTCTTCTTTACTTGTTTGTCCTCATTCTCTTTGCTGCATTTCTCCATTGAATAAGTAGGAGGGGTTAGAGCTGAAATCTCAACAGTAGACTGCAATTATCACCACTTACAACCAGCAATATTACACCTAGCATGAAGAATAGTCAACTTGCAAACAACAAATATGATTATGTAGACATTAATCCAGACATATATTATTCAACAATGCTAATCAGCCTTCCTGGCAACCAAACCAAGTATAAAAGGACTTCACTTTCAAAAGAAGACTGAATAGATGTGTAAAATAGCATTCAAAAAGTTCATGTCTGAGCAGCAATGGCTTGTGTAATGGTATATTCAGTCTCAGACTTAAATTGCCTCCACAAAGACTTGCACTAAACAGGTGTGATCAAAGTTTTTGATGCAGGAACATGCAATAAAAATTGGCTTATAGATGATCAACTTGACAGATTGAAAGATATCAGGTAAAATCAATCATATAACATCAGAGTGCAGTTCTTAAAGCTCAACATTTGTAGGCATCTTTCTAGTCTTCTCAGGTGTAGGATCTAGAACAATAAAAGTAAATAAGTGAAAACCTGAAACTAAGTGGTGACTTATACACATGAAGTATTGGGCAGATAAATCAGTCCAGAATTCAACATAACATAACAAGTCAAGACACATTGAAATATAATATTCAGACCTGAAAATTGAAATCATACAGTTGATCTAGCAGTTCTGGTAATTTCTCAGATGTTTTCCTTTTCGGTCCAGACTCGTGGCATTGAATCAGAATAATGGTCAAATAATACTGAAAAATTTTCATGTACTTCACATACTAAAGGAAACTTACATGTTGATTAGCACTATATCAAGTGCAAACAGGGCACTCTGCTTTTCAAATGCAGTGTTGATAAATTGGTAAAACAGAGTATCGATCTATATCATAATGAAAGAGCAAGACGCTCTTTTTATAGATACAAAGTACAGGAACAACCGATGTGGTTAACTCCTACAAGGATACAAATTCTATACCTAGAAGAGTCCTATACGAGATAAACTGTATACCAGATATTTTCAATTCAAAATTCGAACTAATGCATATCTATAACTAACTACCAATACGCTATTACGCTCCCTCAAGTTGGAGCGTGGAGGTCCCGAATGCCCAACTTGGCAATTAATATTTGAAACTGGTGCGCACCTAAAGCTTTAGTAAAAACATCAGCAAGTTGATGTTGTGTTGAAATGTGATGACAAACCAACAAACCCCGTTGAATACAGTCCCGAACAAAATGACAATCCACCTCAATATGCTTAGTTCGTTCATGATAAACTGGATTGTTGGCAATATGACCTGCGGCTTGACTATCACAATATAAAGAAACTGGATCCAAACAAGGGACATATAAGTCTGAAAGTAATTGGCGTATCCAAATGATCTCACAAGCAGTTGTTGCCATTGAACGATATTCTGCTTCAGCAGAAGAACGTGACACTGTTATCTGTTTCTTGCTCTTCCATGAAATAGGTGAATGACCAAGAAATATGATATACCCACTGGTTGAACGACGGGTGAGTGGACAACTTGCCCAATCTGAATCACAAAATCCTTTTATAGATAAAGGACTTGATATTGAAAGGAAAATACCTTGGCCTGGTGCAAGCTTTAAATAACGCAATATTCGGAGGGCAGCTAACCAATGATTCTGTCGAGGCTGGTACATGAATTGAGACAACAAATGAACTGAATAACAAATATCATGCCTAGTAACGGATAGATAAATCAGCCTCCCAACCAGTCTGCGAAAGGGCCCAGGATCCTGCAGAGGAGAACTTTCATCCAAAGCTAAGCGGTGATGCTGCTCCATGGGAAATTTCACTGGTTTAGATCCCAGCATGCCCGTTTCTTTTAAAATATCCAGCGTGTATTTTCACTGTGAAAGAACTATTCCTTCTGAACTGCGAGCAACTTCTAGACCAAGAAAATACTTTAGAGGACCCAAATCCTTTATAGGAAACCAGGATGCTAAGTAGCCCTTTAAAGCATTCAAATTGAATGAATCATTGGTGGCAACGATCACATCATCTACATATACAAGAATAGTTGCAAAAGAATTTCCTCGTCGATATAAAATAAAGAAGTGTCAGCCTTGGATTGTGTAAAGCCAAACCTTAAAATAGCAGTAGAAAACTTAGAAAACCACTGCCTTGAGGCCTGCTTAATCCATAAAGTGACCGTCGAAGGCGACAAACTCTATTATCTTCGGCCGACAAATATCCAGGTGGTGGTTGCATGTAAACTTCTTCATGGAAATCTCCATGAATAAAAGCATTATGCACATCCAATTGATGGAGATCCCAATTACGCACAGCTGCAACAGCTAAAAGGGTACGAACTGTAGTGAGTTTGGCAACTGGACCAAACGTTTCATTATAATCTAAACCTTCTACTTGGTTGTAGCCTTTAGCGACAAGGCGCGCCTTATATCGCTCAATTGATCCATCAGAGTTAAACTTAATTTTGTAGACCCATTTACAACCAATAGTTCTTTTATCTACTGGGAGATGTTCTAAAGTCCATGTGTGGTTTTGTTCAAGTGCTTCCAGCTCTTTTCTCATGGCCTGCTTCTAGTGTTCCACCTGTACTGCTTGTTTGTAAGATGTTGGCTTATTATGGTGGGAAATGGCCGAAAGAAAAAATTTATGACCCGTGGAAAAATTGGAGTAGGAAACATAGTGACATAAAGGATAAGCTGGACCAATACCTGAGCAAGCTGTGTTGGATGAGCCTGAAGAAGAACCTTTATTATTGTTCGGGAGATTGACTAGAAAATCTTTAAGATGAGCTGGTTGGGTTTTGGTGCGTTGAGGTCGAGTTGGAACAATAGGTGTTCTTGATGGTTCAATAATCTGATCTTGTGATTGTTGAAGATTTATGGTGTCACTTGGATCCATATTTGGGTGTATTGTGCCTGGATTGAGATTTTCTTGTGGTGGACCTTGGCTTAAACAGATTTGATCAGGATCATCAATCGACACTGGTAAAGGTACTCGTGGTTGCTTTTTAAGAGAAGAAAGAGTACTTTCTTTATAAGGAAAAACTCTTTCATGAAAAATCACATCACGAGAAACAAATACTTGATGTGTTTTTAGATTAAAGACCTTATAACCTTTATGACCATATGGATAATCCAGAAAAATACAAGGTGTGGAATTTATCATGAGATCGTGGAATAACTGAAGCATAACAGAGACATCCAAAAACACGTAAATGTGCATAAGAAGGTTTTGAGGAAAACAACAACTCATATGGACTTTTTCCAGATAAAAGAGGTGTTGGTGTGTAATTAATTAAATAAGCTGTTGTTAGAACGCACTCTCCCCAAAATTTTATTGGTAAACCAGCATGAAACCTTAAGGATCTAGCGACATCAAGTAAATGTCGATGTTTACGTTCTACTACACCATTTTGTTGGGGTGTAGAGATACAAGAAAACTGATTTAGAATTCCTTCTTCCCGACAACATTGTTGAAGTGAACTATTAGTAAACTCTGTGCCGTTGTCACTGCGAATGATTTTAACAAGACGATTAAATTGTCTTTGTACCATTGCAAGAAAGGAAATCAATAAATGAGAAACTTCAGTTTTAGACTTAAGCAAATACACCCAAGTAGTTCTGGTAAAATCATCCACGATGGTCAAGAAATAATGAGACTTTGACAAAGAAGGTGAATGATAGGGACCCCATAAATCACAATGAATCAAATCAAAAGCTTCATTAGATTTAATAGAACTAACAGGAAATGACTTCCGAATTTGCTTAGCTCGGTGGCAAGCATCACAATAATCATCTAACTTATTAAAATTAAAAAACTGAAGTTCTGAAACAAAAGACAAACGACTAAAAGATACATGACCAAGACGTTGATGCCACAAAATAGTTTGGTCTTTATTTGACAAAAGAGTTGAAACCAGTGCTTGACTTTGGAAATAATAAAGGCTATTCTTCAGTTTACCCATGCCAATCAGCTTCCTCGTGGCTAAGTCCTGCAGAACACAAAAGGAAGGGAAAAAATGAGCAACACAATTTAATGATTGTGTCAACTTATTGATAGAAATAAGATTGCAGCCAAACATTGGTACATGTAAAACATGATTTAAGGTTATTGAAGAATTAAGAGTCACGTCTCCACAAGTATTAGCAGTAACAGATGAACCATCAGGAATAGTTATATTAGAATCAAAGAGAAGCTTTCTTTCATTTGACAGAGAATTCTTCTGACAAGTCATATGATCAGACGCTCCCGAATCTAATATTCATTCATAATTAGCGGCATGAAAAGTAACAGCCTTACCAGCAAAATTAGCCATTGAATCGATACCTTTGGAGTTTCCAAGGCTTAAAAGAGACATAAGTTGGTTATATTGTTCTTTTGATAAACCACTTATTGAGGAGTAATCCACACGTTCAACTTCTGATGTTCGACTGGAATTAGCTGACTTACCCTTTCCTTTTCTATTGTTTTCCCACCAATCTGGGTAACCATGTAGTTCAAAACATTTGTCCTTGGTGTGTCTCCACCGTTTACAGTGATCACAAAATAGTTTAGAGACATCACGGTTACCTGACAATTGACGAGAATTGAAAGTATTGGTGTTTCTTTTTTAAGCAAATGCCGCCCCCTCCAATAAATTATTTCCTTTGCTTGTAGTGAGTTGTTGTTGTCGTTCTTCCTGTGAAACTAGTCCATACACACAGGTTAGAGATGGTAATGGTTCAGTATTTAAAATCTGAGATCGAACAACATTAAATTTCTCATTCAATCCCATAAGAAACTGATGAACCTTCTCTTTTTCCCTTTCTGCTGCATATTCCTTAATGGCACCACAACTGCAGTTTGGTAACTGACAATACGATCCATACTCATCCCATAATCCCTTCAATTTGGTGTAGTAAACACTCATTGTCTGATCTTGCTGTTGTGAATTCACGATCTCCATCTTCAACTGGTGAACTCGAGGAGCATTCCCTTGTGAAAATCTCTCCTCTAAATCTTTCCAAAGTTCACCTGCTGTATCAAAAAAAGCTACACTACTGTGTGTTGTGCCGTAATTTAACTATTTCTAAAAAAATCACTTTTTGAAATGTTCTAAGTATAAAACATTTTAAGGAAAATACTTAGAAAAGAGTCGCCACTTAATTTTTTAAAGAAATTAAGAAAACTTATAATTTTCAAAGATTTAAACAGAAAAAATCATTTGAAAATACCAAAG